>WNYA01002033.1:0-51518 GCA_019512145.1 Engystomops pustulosus
TTACTTATCCTGTACTGATCCTGAGTTACATCCTGTATTATACCCCAGAGCTGCACTCACTATTCTGCTGCTGGTGCAGTCACTGTGTACATACACTCACTATTCTGCTGCTGGTGCAGTCACTGTGTACATACATGACATTACTTATCCTGTACTGATCCTGAGTTACATCCTGTATTATACTCCAGAGCTGCACTCACTATTCTGCTGCTTTTGGTAGCAAAATATGTTATAAGCAGATGAGATCTAGATTTATTATTTCATTATTTTTATTCTGTGTTCTGCTTTTATTTGAAAAGGCACAACAGGAACACCCACAGCCAACACCTCTTGTTCATGTTGCAGTAATTCGCCTTGAAAGGCGTCCATATTCACAATGCACATTCCTATTATGCGGAGAGGCTGAATGCAAATGTCATCCATCCCCGGAATTAAGCCCCTTGTTTGTTCTGAGGAGGGGGCTCTGCCACCTCCCGGACCCCTCACACGTGCCACGCTGACATTATGATACATTTGCATTGAATTATGAAACGGATCGTCCCCATGCAGATGCCCCCGGGGGCGACAAAAGAAGTTAACCGCATGAAAAGCAAACAAGCCGCCTTACAAAAGCGCCGCTGTCATTGTGCGGGAGCTGGTTGGGCATGACATATGGTAATTCCTTCTATAGGGAGGAAGTGCGAAGCGGTGACCTTCGAAATCTTAACGTTGACCCGCGGTTACACAATGTGCGGAGTCTTAAGGGCCTCATCCCCTTTCATATGGTAATGGGCCCCATTCGCTTTATTACCCCCCAATAGTCGCCACATGGAGAAGATGCCAGTAGTGAGGATGGCGCTATTATTTATTTATAAAGCAACAGGAGGCCGCGGGCACAAGGTCGGAGGCACCCGGGGACCATATTGCTACATAAATATAGATGCAGCCCCGTCTCCATCGCCATGAGCCCTTATTAAACGGAACGCTATTTTTTCATTAGTTGTCGAAAATACAGAAGAGAAGAAACTATAAAATGAGAAAAAAAGATTCCGCCTAGAATGTGGTGTAAAATGTATCAAAAAGTTGCAGCTAGAGAACCTGTCATCAGGATTTACCCCACTAAACTACTGGTCCCCTCAGGTAGGGGATGAAATGTCCTTTCTAGAATTCCCTCTTTTTATGCAAAAATTCCCCCCCGTTTACCTACAGAAAAAAAAAAAACAGGCAAATATGACTCTTCTGATCCAATTTTCATATGAGATGAGTGAAGTTTATTGGTTGATGGGGCTGTGTCACTTCAGATGCTTTGCTTTGGCTCTATAGCACCTAGACACATGCTGCTTGTGTCATATTAAAGATAAGAATCTCATCTTTCAGAGCCCACCAGGCAACAAAACCAGAGAGTCAGGCAGCTAAACGCATAGATGGAAATGTGAGCTGCAGATAAACATCCAGTTCCTGCCTATTTTTTTTATCTGGCTGTATGTCCAGATCTCTGAACCACAAGTCTGATGTGATCTGAAAGACAGGATTTGTTTCTTTAATTCGACGCAGTAATGTCGTCAAATGTTTTTAAGGGTTAAAGAACAAAGGATGGGGGCATCTGAAGTGACCTGATCCTATAATAATTCCTTTATTTATATAGCGCTCACACATTACGTAGCGCTGCACAGAGTTTACCAAATCAGTCCCTGTCCCCAATGGGGCTCACAATCTAATAAACCTACCAGTATGTTTTTTTGGAGTGTGGGAGGAAACCGGAGGACCCGGAGGAAACCCACGCAAATACAGAGAGAACATAAAAACTCTTTGCAGATTTGACCCTGGGACTTGAACCCAGGACCCCAGCGCTGAGAGGCTGTAATGCGAACCACTGAGCCGCTGTGCTGCCCTGAGGTGACACTTGTGGATGGAGTATCTCTAGTGGGAAAATAATTATCTATATACATGATCCACTTCTATATGGTTTCCCCTGTAAATCAGCTGCCATAAAGCACACCCGCACTGCTGCGCTGTACACAGGACGGGCTCGTCTCCAATATGGAAATTTTGCAATTTAAAGCGATAACAATTTGTGCATCCGATGGATGAAGTTATAACCGGATACACAAGGCAGGAGCCCCCTAGGCTGGTCCAGGATGTGTTGTATGGTGTCCGTGTTCTTGCCTCTCTTGCGCCCCCCTCTGCTGTGTGTCAGTACTGCGCCTCTCAGTTCTGCTTGTCTCTTCTCTGTGTTCTGCTCTGTATACTGATCTGGAGGCTCCACTGCAGCTCATCTCTTCTGTCTCTTCTCTTGTTTCCCTCTGAAAGCTGTTGCGCCTGATGCTTCCGCTCGCGCTGACTCCGATCCCTCTGGGTCTGATCGCACTTTGCATTCCTGTTTCTCAGTCAATGAAGGTATTTTTTCGCCTCTATCTCCTGCTTTGGTGTTTGCTCTAAACGCTTGTCTTTTTTATTCTTTTGTTCTACGTGTGTGTGTGTGTGTGTGTGTACTTCACGTGACGTGTGTTTATGTCCAGTGTTTATGTATAAACCGCATTGTCTGCCTCAAGCTGCGGGAAATTTCTCTTCTTTTCAAATATCATATTTAATTTAAAAAAAAAAAATATTAACCGATGACAAAAATATAAAACTTTCTTGCCGCGGCTGCATTAAATTAACGTTTTCTTCAGATGGAGGTACCAGAGGGAATCTGTCAGCAGCTTTGAACCTGCTGACAGGTTCCCAGCAGAAAATGATCAAGACAAATATCAAGACAAGATTTGGTGCAGATTTTGTCCGACGTTGCCTTCTATTCTGAGAAACTGTTTCCAGATTCTGTGTCGCTACCTAAAAACTTGAACCGTTAAATTGTGTCCCAATGAATTCTGTGGGATAGGGGGTTTTCCATAGATTTTCCCAATGGAACACGTGGCAAAACCTCAGTTTGAAGATGTATACTCATACCTTTGTGTAAGTAGCAGCATGACTGTGAAATATTATAGCTCCTCCTCCTCCTCGCACAGCTGTGCTCTGAGCTCTCTGCAGATATGGTAATGTAACGTCCTTGGAGAGATGTTTTATTATACCTTTGTGTAAGTTCTAAGCAGCAGCCGGACTGTGAATTTTGGATTTATATTCTAGGATTGTAGCTTCTCCAAGTGCACTTGGGATATTTCCTCACACTGCTGTGCTCTTAGTTCTCTGCAGACGTGGTCATGATGGTGATCATTCCTTTGTTAGTAGGACTTTTTTTTCCCAGGATTGTAACTTCTCCAAGTACACTGGGGTGTGTCCTTCCCCTGCTTTGCTCTGATCTCTGTGCATTGATCATCTACCCTCTGCTCGGACTAGCAGACTTCTGCCTAAAAACTGCAGCACCCACAGAAAGCAGTAGGGAAACTGCTGTAGAGCAGTTTAGTGCAGAGCACTAGGCACAGCAGTGTCAGCATACACCCCCAGTGTCCATGGAGAAGCCACATTCCTGGAACATAAATCCATTTTTCATAGTTCTGCTGCTTCTAACATTATACACAAAGGTCTGATTACACGTCTTTCCAGTGACAATACCTAACAATGGCTGCACAGAGCACAGCAGTATGAGGGCATACCTCCAGTGCATTTGGAGAAGATATACTCCAGGAATATAAATCCATACTTCACAGTCCTGTTGCTACAAACAACATACACAGAGGTATGACAATTACATCTCTCAAGTGACAATACCTAGCACTGGAACAGAGTGCACAGAGCACAGCAGTGTGATGACATACACAAGTGCACTTGGAGCAAGCATCAATCCTGGAATATGAATTCATATTTCATAGTCCTGCTTCTACTTTCAACTTGCACCAAGTTATGAATAAACACCTTTTCAGGGACAGTACATAACCAAGTCTGCAGAGAGCTAGGAGCACAGCTGTGTGAGGAAACACCCCAAAAGCCACAATCCTGGAATATAAATCTGTACTTCATACTGCATGCATAGAGGTATAATTCACACATCACTTCAGTAACAATTTCTGCCATTGGCTGCCAAGAGTACAGAGCACAGCAGTGTGAGGACACACCCCCAGTGCACTTGGAGATTAACATGTATTGTTCTGCAACATTACAGATCCTGTATTCTTTTCCTCCATTATCGACCTCCTACATTCTCCACCATTGGAGATGACATGTGGTCCGCACTGTCTGTGGCTTGTCTCAGGCCTCCATTGAAAGAGGCTCAGAAAACAACTTTTGTAAAATTGAGAATTTTTTGAAATATTTTTTTTTGCACCAGAGAAAATATGAGTGAATTCTCTGTAGTCTGTAGATACAGTGAATGTGCATTGTCTCTAGTGTGTGGCTTCTCCTGGCCTTCATTATGAATGTATCGGCACAATCTGAAGTTTCTGTGAATCCCCCGCGTGTGCAGCCGCAGATAAACTAATGACCTTTTACTATCTGCCTGCTTATCCCCGGGTGAGATCTTTTATGTATAATCTCGGTAGACGCCCGGTGCCACGCTGCAGCTGGGGATAAACTCTGAACAATGGGCGGAGGTCCTGCTGCTTTATCTCGCTTTGGTCTCACGTGAAGAAGGCAGATGCTGCCAACTTTAGCCACTTCTCGGTGCACGTCTGGTGGTGGAAAGACGCAGAGGATGGATCTCAAGACTTTCTTCCATAGAGGAGAAACGCTAGATGAGCTACTAGGTGTCCACGACACAACGTGCTTGTAGACTTCCCTGATGGCCCATCAATTTTAACATCATGTAACTGTGACCGCCTTCAATGAAAGTTTCCCTCATAATCTGTGGACTGGTCTAGTCCAGATCGATGGAAGATATTTTGATTCCTCTCTGCCGGGGGACCTCTCTGCCGGGGGACCTCACTACATATGGACCTCTCTGCCGGGGGACCTCACTACATATGGACCTCTCTGCCGAGGGACCTCACTACGGATGGACCTCACTACGGATGGACCTCACTACGGATGGACCTCTGCCGAGGGACCTCTCTGCCGATGGGACCTCTCTGCCGATGGGACCTCTCTGCCGATGGGACCTCTCTGCCGATGGGACCTCTCTGCCGATGGGACCTCTCTGCCGATGGGACCTCTCTGCCGATGGGACCTCTCTGCCGATGGGACCTCTCTGCCGATGGGACCTCACTACATATGGACCGCTCTGCCGAGGGACCTCACTACATATGGACCTCTCTGCCGAGGGACCTCACTACGGATGGACCTCTCTGCCGAGGGACCTCACTACGGATGGACCTCTCTGCCGAGGGACCTCACTACGGATGGACCTCTCTGCCGAGGGACCTCACTATCGGATGACCTCTGTCAGAGACCATCTGCCATGGAACCACAAGATCCAGCATCTGCTCTTCAGTCCCATCAGACCAAAATTACACCAATGTTTAGACTATGTACTAACAGCAGGTCCTATCCCTGGTTCCAGCATCATGTGAACACCACGTAGAGCTAATCCAGGAAAGGGTTTTGTGAAACTGGGAACATCCTTTTAAAGTGACATCGAGGGAACATCTTGTAGATCTGACCACCTTTAATGGAGGTGACCCTCATAATCTGTGGGCTCTCTTATCATCAGATCATCCTGTGGACTGATATAGTCAGATCGATGGAGTTATGTTTTTCCTTTCTTGCTGGGGAACCTTCCTTGCTGGCCAAGGAAACCTCTCTGCCATGGACTTCACTATAGAGGGGCCACACTTACCCGATGGACCTTTCGGCCAGGAACCCCACGCTTCCAGCCTTGTTCCATCCGGTCCAGACCAGCATGTGACTGGACTGTGTACGTAATAGCAGAGGGCAATCCCCTGGCTCCAGCCGTCATGTGGATAAATGCCTGTAAACTGCTTAGAGCAATGATGGGCTGATCCTCAACGTTGGGATAGACTCCTGGAAGGGTTTCGAGAACTTGTACTATTGAACTGCCATTCATGGGTGTAATTCATATCCCAACACTCCTGATTAAGTCATACCCAACCCTAGCATAGGTCATAATATCTGGTTGGTGACGAAGCCAAACTTGCACCCCTAGATAAGATTAAAGGGACTCAAAGAGGCTTTTGGTCTGTCCAGTCTTCCTAAACACCGCAGTGTACACTTGTATATGGCTGTGCTTGGTATTTGTCAGCTCAAATGCAGCTTAACCACCCTCCCCTTTATTCCCTAAATATAGTTTCATCAGGACCCCAGAACAATGTTCAAATCAATTCAGATGCTGACCAGACCCAATGTAATGCTCTACGTTCTTCTGGTCCTCGGGTGTCAGCAATGGCAGGATCAAGGTGCAGCTCAGATATAAGACCGGCTATCCGACAACATTCAGGTCTCACTACCTGTGATTAGCTCATACCATATCAACACTCATCTATCCTAATAAATCAGATTTTCCTGTCATCCCTTATGTAGCTATGGTCCTGCTTTTTACTATCGGTCCTTTATATATTGCAAATTAGGGGTTTGGTGCTCTATCAACTTCCTCCTCCTTCTCTCTTGCTTTGAAATCTCTACTGAATTCAAACTTGCTACTAAACGGACAGAAGCTCACGGAGGTTTTCAGAGCACATAGAATCTATGCAGAGGGGAGACTGTAGTGCGTTACAATGCATTTAGATCTCCACTCAGCAGCAATAGAAAGTCTATGTGAGGAGGGAGAGGAGTGAGTGTAGGGACAGCAACTAATTTCCACTCATCAGTACATTAGAGGGTCTATGGAGAGGGGATATATGGTCAACAGCAGCTGATTTCCACTCAGCAGCACGTTGGAAGTCGAACAAGAGGGGAGGAGATGAAGGTGTCGCGACTGTTGGATCTCTACCAGCAGCACATAGAAGTCTTTGAGGGGGGGATGAGTCACAGTAGCACAGCACTATATCCTGCCTCAGCAGCACATAGAGTCCTATGGAGGGGGGAGTGAGTCCGCAGCATATTCTGCACTCAGCAGCGCAAAGAATCTATGGAGAAAGAGAAGTTGTGGAGTGACTCACAGCATCTAGGGTCTCATACCAGCAAGCTTAGAGAGGCCTGCAGTTCACACCGCCCGAGACTGCCGAGAGAAAACACTATAGAAACTTAGAATGACAAGTCCACTTAATGACAATTGTGTGCAAATTTCTGGACTACTGAGGTTAAACGTGCTAATTAATACTGTACAATAGCATCGCTCTGTTTATTATGCCCAGCGCTGGCCCCTATAATCGCTAATGAGTGGTTTTAAAGGAATTGAGGGGGGGTTTTGGACTCGCTTAAAACAACTATTGGAGAGAACCTGCTGGCATAGCATACACTTAACAAGCATTATCACATACATACGGATACAAGCATGGGGACGCTCTGTATCATCATGGGGAAAGGTTTCCACCGCATAGGGGGGGGATCAGGGACGACCATTGATTGGGCAGCGTTCCGTTCACATTGCCTTGCACAGCGCGCTATGGACTCTATAGTTGTCCCCCGGAAGCAAACATTTAAAGGGTTTTTTGGATTTCCTGCCTCAGCAGTTGTAGGGTGTGGGGAGCAGACACCACAAGTAAACCATTTTAGTTGGTGATTGTTCATTATTTCCTGTCATCCACCATCTTTGTCATATGCGGCTGCACACAATAGGTTATTAGTAGTCATGTGCCCGCCGGGGCTCGGAGTGTAATATTCTTCTCTACTACTGTCCGCTCTAGACTGACGGGATCTGCATGGGGAATAAGAGATGAATGTGAGATGTGAATGCGGAGCAGACGCTGTAATAAGACGCTGTCATTGAGATTCCCGCACAGATTTACTCAGGTTTTTCCATGATATGGATTGAAGGTTTATCCATTATATATGTCATTCAGGCTGGATGGAGAGGATCCACGCTGGGACCTTCATCCGTCGCCCTGTGCTATATATTACAGGATAGGAGTAGTAGTACTGTGCTGTACCCGTATATACTGGATAGGAGTAGTAGTACTGTGTCATGCTCATATATCTGGATAGTGAAATAGTACTGTGCTGTGCTCATATATACAGGATAGAGGTATAGTCTGTGTCATGCTCAAATTACTGGTAGAGTAGTATAAATTAGCTAGTGCCCATGATCGGATGATTAAGCATATGTAGCTAGGCCCATAGATAGTAGACTGGACTAGCCTATATACAGTGGCTGTTCACGTGCCATTATACAGGGATAGGAGTAGTCATACTGTGCTGGGCCCATTCTACGGAAGGGAGTAGTAGTACTGTGCTGTGTCCATTATAACAGGATAGGTTAGTAGTATCGTGGCTGTGCCCAATATACAGGATAGGATGTAAGTATGCTGTGCTTGTCCATATATCAGGATGGGATTTCTGTGGCTTGCAATTACGATTACGTGAGTTAAAGTATTGTAGGAAGTAGTCTTACTTGCGGTGCCAATATATACAGGATAGGAGTAGTACGTACTGTTGCTGTGCCCATGTATACAGATTAGGGGTAGTAGTACTGTGCTGTGGCCCATATATACAGGATAGGAGTATTCGTACTTGCTGTTCCATATATACAGGATAGGAGTTAGTAGTACTGTGCTGTTTCCATAGATACAGGATAGGAGTAGTAGTACTGTGCTGTGTCCATATATACAGGAGTAGAGTTAGTCCTGTGCTGTGCCCATGTATCAGGATAGGAAGTAGTAGTACTTTGCTGTGCTCATATATAGGAAAGAGTAGTAGTACTGTGCTGTGCCCATAATACAGATAGGAGTAGTAGTACTGTGCTTGTGCCCATATATACAGGATAGGAGTAGTAGTACGTTGCTGTGCTCATATATACAGGATAAGGAGTATTCGTACTTGCTGTTCCCATATATACAGGATAGGAGTAGTATACGTGCTGTGCCACATGTAACAGATGAGTAGTAGTACTGTGCTGCCATATATACAGGATAGGAGTAATAGTACTGTGCTGTGCCCATATATACAGGTGATGGAGTAGTAGTACTGTGCTGTGCTCATATATACAGGATAGGATAGTAGTAGCTGGTTGCTGTGCTCATATAAAGGATAGGATATTCGTACTTTGCTGTTCCCATATATACAGGATAGGAGTATATTACTTACTGTGCTGTGCCCAATGTATCCTGATAGGATAGTAGTACTGTTTGGGCCCATATATAGGAGTAGTAACGTGTGTGCCATATTACGGATAGTATAGTAGTACTGTGCTGTGCTCATATATACAGGATAGGAGTAGGTAGTACGTGTGTGCCCATATTACAGGATAGGAGTAGTAGTACTGTGCTGTGCCCATGTATACAGGATAGGATAGTGTAACTGTGCTGTGCCCATTAATCCAGGATCGGAGTAGGAATAGTTACTGTGCTGGTCTATATCCAGCAATGGATAGATGATAGTACTGTGCTGTGCTTCATATATTACATATAATTTATATATATATAATTTTAATATTATATATCTGATAGATAGAGATCAATAGAGAGTATAGTTCTGGCCTGTTTATTTAGGATAGGAGTAGTTGTACTTTGTGTGGCCCATAATATCAGGATAGGAGTAGTAGTACTGTGCTGTGCCCATATATACAGGATAGGAGTAGTAGTACTGTGCTGTGCCCATATATACAGGATAGGAGTAGTAGTACTGTGCTGTGCCCATATCTACAGGATAGGAGTAGTAGTACTGTGCTGTATCCATTTATACAGGATAATAGTAGCATAACTACTTTGTCCCCTTGTAGAGTGTAACAAGTCAGTATATCTTTGTATGTTATTGTAATATTCATTAGTGAACTCCAACTTATATTTGGATGATTTGGAGCCTTGGAACCCCATTATATCTGTGTATATGGGGGACACTTCTCACAGCATTGTGACTGCGAATTTTAGTAAAAGCCAGTGAATATTTTATTTGTCCATGACGATATTTCCTTGTTGACGTCTTGCTTTATCACTGCAGGATGGAGCCAGTTGGCGGCTATGCACTGCGTTATGCTGCCCGATCTACTGGGGCTGGAAAAGTTCAGACCACCACTACTAGAAATGCTGGCGAGGAGGTGGCAGGACCGCTGCCTGGAGGTGAGGGCAGAGATCTTCCTGCATCACATTCATCCACGTTGTTCATTGAAAGGGAAGGTGTTAGATCAACTTATCAAGTGATCACCCGTCCATGTGCATAGACTGGTCCATTCCAACATCTGGGCCTCTCAACGATCCAAAGAACTGGTTTCTGGTTCTCCAGTATAGGAGGAGCGGAGGGTAAAGTAGGTACCTTACCACTCCCCCAATAGTCCCATAGAGTATGAATAGCATGGAGGTGAGTGTAATCAACCACCAATCCACCCCGATGGGTTAGGGGAACCAAACCCGTGCTTGAGAACCATATCGGACCCCCAGCAATAACCAAATTAGGACCAAGCTTTGTGGATAGTTGATAATTTAGTAAACTGGTCCAACTCATTTAATCATCAGGACTCTCTGTTTCCATCAGGTAATCACGAAATCGTTTCTCTCTTGACGAAACCCCCAATCAATTTGCCCCATTGATCCGTCTTGATACATTCCGATTTGTTACATAGATCTCCTGATAATAAAATGTCCTCTTGCAAATAATTGTAATATGTGGGAAATCGGGCAATAACTGCTCACTTATCCTGTAGCGCCCCCAAAGCACCAAGTAGGCATTACACAGTATCGGTCCTCCAGAACAGGAGATGCTCTCTGTCATCGCTGTGGCCAAGAGATGGTCGTGAAAACCCTCAATATTCCATCAATATTCCATAAAAGGGGTCATGAAATCCCTAGATAAAGATGTCAGTCCTAGATGTTATTCGAGTGAAGTTTTTGGAGTCCTCCATTGTGCGCAGAGCTGGAAGCTGCACCACTAGAGAAGTGACCACTTCCAGATATATAGATAGAAGCTTGGTGGCTCAGTGGTCAAAAGGCTTGTCCTGAATTTTAAATGGACCCGGTCACCACATTTTTCACAAATACAGCTAGTGACAGGTTCCCATAGAGACCTCTGAACTAAATGCCACCCTTCTTTTAGCTAAAAATAATTTTCCTCGCATCACCACAAAATCAAATTTATCTTACAGGGCATACAGCCAGATCTAGCAGGAGTTGGAGAGGGTGTTACCTGCTCGGTGGCTCCTTCCCATTTAGCCACTAACATTTGCAAAATCTAACCCATGAATGTATCTGATCACATGAAATTACAGCAGTCTCCATGGACTTCTACTCCTCCCCATCCTTCATGGAGGCGTGCAGTTATTTCATGTGATCAGATACTTGCATAGGGTAGATTTTGAAAATGTTATTGGGTAAAGGAACTTCGATAACATCATCCTGGTCACTTGACATGAAGTGTTGAATGGTGGGGCATGAGGAGGAGCTGCTAGACTCAGCTAAGCAGGACACACCCCCTCCGACAACAGCTCTATCTGGCTGTATGCCGAGAAAGATAACAAAGTTGATTTTATCGGGATGTAAGAGAACCAATTTTTAGCTTTAAGAAGGGTGATATTTCGTTATTAGGGGGCTTAGGGGACCTGTCGCTAGCTGACAAGTTCCCTTAAAACAAAGCATACGGTTTCCAAAAACAGCACCATATCTGTCCACAGGTCATGTGTGGTATTGCATCTGAGCTCATTGAACTTAAAGGGACTCATCTGCAGTACCATGCACCACCTATAGACAAGTGTGTCGCTGTTTTTAGATGAATGCTGCCATGTTTGTCTAATCATGCATTAACCCTTTTAATACTGTTCCCAAAAACATCGTAATCCTCTCTCCAGTTAGAAGAAGAACAGTGAAGTCTGTGAGGGTCGGAGGTCTGTGGCCGGCGCTGCCATGGCTTTGGGTTAGCAGTACACACACATTAGCCCCCAGCACTGGAGGAAGACTACCTGATGATAGCCTGCACATCACACCCTCTGACCACTTCATAGCTTAATTGGATATCTGCTCCTTATGGGAACGTCACCATGAAGCAAGTGATGATCCTCTCCCGCAGCAGACAAATCATTTATAATTGGTTCATCCGCAGCCTTTGTTTTTTCTTCTCTTTGCTTCCATGTTTGCAGTACATTGTCAGAATACGTCTTATCCCTTGATACGAGCCTCCTGTATTCTGTCTCCATCACCGCAAACAATGTACAGGGAGCCAATTACATCCAAGACTTCTCATCTCACCATGTCCAGAGAACCAGTAAAGGAAACAATCTTCTAGGTTCGCTACAGTTTCATGTGTTTCCCACGGTAACAGACAACAAACAAAAACTTTGTAGTCTGGTCTTAGAAGATTGTAGGGACAACTATAATCTAACCCTTGCCTCTTCCTAATATAAATGTGGTAGATAAACAGGATTAATGGGAACCTGTCACCAGGGGCCTCATTTTCACTAAACACAGATTGTAAAAGCCCATGATGCCTGCAGTGGAAAAATGCCCCTCTGCCTTTTCTAAGCATTTGCATTACTATATAATTGTGTGTTATAACTTACTCTTGCATCCTGACAAAATCCTGGGGTAGTCACAGGGGTTGGTCCTTGGTTTGGATGCATTTCAAAAAACAACATGTGACTTGTCTGAGCTGCAGGCTGCCTCCATGTTTGTGCTCCTGTACAGCTTGTCCCTCCCCTCACTGATGTCAGGCTGACCAGGCTGTGACCTCTGAGAAGGAGGAGGAGCTGTACACGAGCACAAAGGTGGGGGCTAAGATCTGAGGAGGGAGTAACACAGACAAGGCACATGTATTTTGAAATGCATCCAAACCAAAGTCCAGCCCCTGTGACTACCCCAGAATTTTGTCAGGGTGCAAGAGTAAGTTATAACACACAATTATATTGTAATGCAAATGCTTAGAAAAGGCAGATTTTCACCGCAGGTGTAATAAGCTTCTGCAACCTGTGTTTAGTGAAAATGAGTTCCCTGGTGACAGGTTCCCTTTAAAGAGAGAATGGGGGACATTTATCATACGCCAGAACGCTCTGGCCTTCCGATGTATTTGGTGGTCGGTCTGTGCCGTATACAAATCTATGTTGAGCCCTGCTCTAGCACTATTAGCCAGTGACCAGTCAGCTTGAACACTCACACAGCAGGTGCGCAGTGCCCACTTACCCACCCTTCACTGCCCTCAACACCATCTGAGCGTAGAGGTGGCGTAAGGTGTAAATTATCACAATCCCCGGCGGTTTGCAAGGGTATTGTGATTATGTCAGAAAACTCACCAACAAGCCCTGATAAATCTACCCCCAAGTATTAGACTACACAGGGGTTGTTGTCTGTTACCATGGAGACGTATTGCTCTGCATAGTAGCTGTACACTACTTACCTATGTAGGGTGAGATCTCCACAGATTCCTACCATAGATCATACGCTAACAATTGAATTTCTGTGGATACTTTGCAGGTCCGGGAAGCCGCTCAGGCTCTGTTACTGGCCGAACTTCGACGGATCGGACAGTCGGGGCGTAAAGAAGCGATCGATTTCTGGGCGCCATACTTACCTCAGTACGTGGACACCATCATGTCACGTAAGTCTACGTGTATGTCTTCCTATCATTCGTCTTTATAGGAGTACAGGCAGTCCCCGGGTTACATACAAGATAGGATCCGGAGGTTTCTTCTTAAGTTGAATTTGTATGTAAGTCGAAACTGTATATTTTATAATTGAAGTTCTAGACAAATTTTTTTCTTTTGCCCCAGTGACAATTGGAGCTTCAAAAGTTTTTGCTGTAATTAGACCAAGTAGTATCAATAAAGCTTCATTACAGACACCCTACAGCTGATCATTGCAGTCTGGGACTATAGTAACACCCAGAGAGGTCACAGTGGGAAGAGGGGTCCGTCTTTATCTAGGGGTCGTCTGTAAGTCGGGCGTCCTTAAGTAGGGGACCGCCTGTATATAGTATTACACGAGAGTTAAGACCCGGAAAGGAGATTCTAAATTGATGGAAAGGAGTCAATTATATAGGAGGTTATTATATATTAGAATTTGTATTGGAGGTATGTTAGGGGTTTGATTTGTGAAAGGGAGTCTACCAGTTACCAGATCCCCCCCACAAGTAAACCCGGTACTGTGTAGGGCACTTTATAAGCTTTCTGGGCATAACTTTCTGGTTTCCCTGTAATTTATCCTTTTTAGAGAAAAATCTGTTTTTTTATCTTTATGCAAATTAGCTTCTTCCGTTTCATTTATTTTCATTAATTGGTCGATATTTCCGTATTTATATGAAGGGGCGGTGCTAGGTGGCCTAGAAAGAATAAAACGGGTGCTCTAGAAAGCACAGCTCCGCCTCCAGTGCACTGAGCAGGTCATTTAAATCAAAATAAAACTGTGATTTCCTCTTAAAAAAAAAAAAAAAGGACAATTTAATGAGAAACCAGAAAAGTATTTCTGGAAACCTTATAAAGGGGCCCCCTACACAGCGAGCGCTACCTGTAAGACTCCCATGAAAAGAGGTTATAGGATTGCTGTAAATGCTACTACATAAAATCCATAAGCTTAAAAAATGCTAAATAAGCAAAATCACCCTATTGACCCCCAATGGGAGAAGAAAAATAAAATCGTTAGAGATTTTTTTTTTTTCCTTTTCATCTATTTTTTATTTTTTTTTAAATTTTGCATGGATAAAAAATATCTGCTGCCCCTTTAAGGGGAGAGTGAAAGGTTATGTATGGGAGGCCTTTGTGTGTATGTGCTGATGTGGATGCAGGCAGCCAGACAGGCAATGTGTGGGGAGAGAGCAGGGACCAGGCTGCCGATCGATAGCCGTGGTGTGAAATGAATTAATGTGAGGCAGTCAGTCTGTCTGTCATGGCAGCGCAGGAGCGGTCACTCACCGCAGAGATCTCTCTTCCTATAAACCCCCCCCCCCCCCCCCCCCCGACCGTGCTCCTCCAGCGCTTTACTGTATGTCCCAACCTCATTGTCTAACTGTAACCTGCCTTTGTCTCGCCATATATAAGAATACCGTTTCCAGTCTTTAAAAAAAAAAAAAAAAAAAAATTATATTATATTCACATGCAATATCATCACACATGTTTCTATTTGTAGAAATTGAAACGATATCAATTAACACAATTTTCTATTAATTCTATCTTCTTCATTTATTTCATTTTTGTCAAGTCAAAATTTTTGTCAAAGAAAATAAATTTATTGTAATAGAATTATGTAAATAAAATTTTATATACTCGAGTATAAGCCTAGTTTTTCAGCAACCAAAAAATTGTGGTGAAAACCCAAACTCGGCTTATCCTCGAGATAAAATATTTTACCAGGTTTTTGTAGTAAAATTAGGGGCCTCGGCTTATACTTGAGTCGGCTTATACACGAGTATATAATATATATATATTTATTATTATTATTTATTTTTACAATTATGATTGTATATTTGTTTTTTGGTTTTTTTTGGGGGGGGGGGGAGATGCTACAAACTTTTATTTTTTTCCTAAATACACCTATAGTTTTACAATTTTAGCTTCCTGCTTTCTAAGAAATTTTGAAATCATTTTTTTTTAAATGTTATATTTAGTTTTGTGCTATAACCGTGTAGAGATTTACAAAATGTTGGTGCCGCCTTTTATGACATTTTAATTACAATTAGTGTTAAATCATTAATCTTTTTTTTTTTTATCATTTTTTTTTCCATGTATATTTTAGGGTTTTTATTAATTTTTTTTTTTTGCAATTGGAGCAGTAAAATACAGTTCATGTTAAATCTCTGATTCCTGGATTGTCTTGTATAATAGAGGTGTTACCAGAGCTCCAGGGCCCCACTGATTTTCTATGTATATAATACTTAGAGTCATCCTATATAATTGGCATAATTGAAAAACAGCAGGGTGGTGTGTAAAAAATGGTCCATACCATAAATACATTCCAAAATAATCAAAAGTTTATTCAGTTAACACAATGGAAGAAGAAACTTTAATGCACTTTATTATCTATTAGCACCAGTCACTTTAGACACATTTTTGCTTGCTAAAGCCATACCACTATCAAAGAAATCATTTGTATTATCAAACTGTATATTGAATTATATATTCCACTGGATTTATTATGTGGGGCTGAACTCACATTGTACTATACGCTACATAATGTTTAAATCATAAGTCCCTCTCTTTATAGACTGAGATAGATATTTACCACATTTTAATGTGTTTAACCGTAGATGCTGAAGTCATCGTTTTCCATACGACTCGATGCATAAGTGGCGTTCGATTGTTTGGATCCGATTTTCCGGCCTTTACATCTGTGTAACACATATTTTGGAATATTTTATGTGATGAGTATAACTTCTTTTTAAAACTTTTTTTTTTACCCTATTTTCATTTTAAACCGATACATGACATACTAGTAACAGTTATTTATATACTGAACGTTTTACTTATCATCCTAATTAGTAACTTGCCCAAGTACTTACATACACACACACAGAAATCAACAATCCGGACATTGAGAGCGTTGGATAAGGGATAATTAACTGACCTATTGATTGAAGTACCGGCTCTGTGTCCCGAGAGCCCAGAGTTTCATAAAGCGGGTCGTGTGGTGTGTGTGCTG
This sequence comes from Engystomops pustulosus, assembly GCA_019512145.1. Lineage (NCBI taxonomy): Eukaryota > Metazoa > Chordata > Amphibia > Anura > Leptodactylidae > Engystomops > Engystomops pustulosus. The sequence continues at coordinate 16,506 of WNYA01002033.1, forward strand.
GGCCAGAACATTCTCATAGGCATCGGTAGTGTTCAGGCGACTTCTGGGAAGTCTGGACAGGAGACCGTCTTCCAGTGGCGAATTATCACCAGTTTTGAATCTATAAGTACCGGTAGGTTCCCAGCTACTACCCTTTGCAATGGTTTAAAGGGAACCTATCAGCCTGGTAGTGGTTTATTGACCTAATAAACCATCACCAGTATGTTGTAAAGCAGCTGAACACCTTCCAGATCATGAACCAGTGTGGGGGAATCAATTAAATAATCTACTTTTGAAATGAGATTTAAGTTAGTTGTATAAAGTCAAGGAGGCGGAGATTTTAACACTGAAGTCAAGCTCTCTCTTTCTCAGAAAGCCTCCATCACTGTAATTGATGGTCCTGCATGCAGAGACATCACTGACCAGATCTCCTGAAGTCTGATGCACAATGTCAATCACAGAGGAGGAGGAAATCAGAGCTCCCACCTTGACTTCAGTGTTAAACTCTCCGCCTCCTTGACTTTATACAACCAATTTACAGCTCACTTCAAAGTTGATTTTCTGGTTGATGCCACCACATTGGGCCATGAAAGAAACAATAACTAGAAGGTGTTATACTGCCCGACAATATTCCGGTAGTGGTTTATTAGGCTAATTGCTGATGACAGGTTCCCTTTAAAGGTTTTCAGGCCAACCAGTAGCAGAGCTAGTTGTGGTTGAAGGATGAGTGGTGTGTTTAATTGCTTTGTCTTGGACCATAGTGGTTGGATACATCTGCATCCCCGTAGCGTGTGTAGTAGAGATCCCGTGCACTCACATCTCCTCCAACAGTAGGGGGAGCTGTTGGGAAACCTGATATGTAAAGGGGAGGGAGTGTAGTATTAGCGTAGACCCGTTTTGATTGCTGCTTCCTGAAATCTTGTACGCAAGATTGGCATACAGCATTATTAGCACAAAGGTTTAGTGTTTGTCCATCAATGACGTTGTAGATGGTAGAGATGCCTTTTAACCTTTTTATATAACTTTTTATATCTTATTTTTTTTTCATGTTCTACTACCTTTTTTCCACTTGTTAAATTATGTTCAGACTGTTTTATTCTTTTATTTTATTTTTTTCCAGCTGGAGTGACGGCAGAATCCATACAGGCGGGAAGTGGCAGTCCTGAATCTGTGGGGTCCGAGGTGAAGGTTCAGGAAGAAGAGCATGATCTTGTGGATGATGACCTGGCGGCAGGTAATGTGCTGTGTATGTTTGTTATTTGGTGACTGGATTTGCTTTTTAAAGTGATTTTTTTTTTTTTTTTTTGCATAGATAAAATATTCTGTACTGGCCGCTCGAATAAAGTCAATAGGAACTTAAATTAAATCCCCCATCAAAATCCAACAAACCAGGGACATTAATCCTGGATCCAAGCACCGGGACTGTGGTATCTACTTATATTTGTTATCCATGGCCTCCTCCCTTCTTTAAAATCAACTTTTAAAATTATAGTAATGAGTCTGAAGGGCTCTGGGTGTGTAACCAGAGCACATCTTTGCTATAGTTTCACAGGCTGTTGCACTGTGAGGGAGCAGAAGGTGTGGGGGAGTCGGTGTAACCAGAGGGGCTCTGGTTACGCCCCCAGAACCCGTCTGGCTAATTAGCATAATTTTAAAAGCATACTTGTAAGAAGATTACCACAGTCACGGTGCCTGGATCTGTGGGTGCCCCTGGTTTATCACAATGGATTTTGATGGGAGATATCCTATAAGGGTACATGAAATCTTGGGGAAAGCTAGAGGGTCTCTTGGTGGCAAAATCTGTCTCCCCCATGTAAGACCAGTATATTGGTGCATTGTGTTTCCAGCCCAGTGATTCCACCATGTAATTCATACTGTTGTGTCACTGTAGTGGAATCGGACACTTACCTATAGGTTTTCTTAAAAATTCAGATATTTTAAAAAAAAAAATCATTTTTTTATTAAATAGCTTGTTTTATTTTTTCATTTTTACTACTAATGTAGCATTGTTGATCCACGCTGTACATTTTTTTTTTTTTTCTAATCAATTTATTTTATTTTAATTTCTGGGATTCCTTAGGGTTAGGGTGTCAAGATGTTTCTTTTTTTTTTTTTTTTTTTCTTTTTTCTGTTGTACTTCTTTCTTAATGTTAATTTAGCCTGTTGATGTTGTCTACATGTTGTCTACATGACTTTACCATAATGTGTTGTTTCAGTCGGGGGTTTAGATCCATATAACAAGCTTCTTTTGTTAAAAGGATTATATACCTTTACCTTTGGGAAGCTGAAAACTTTCTGGTAGTCTAATGAAGTCCCCAGACACTGGAAAGGCCATCATTATCTCTAGTGTGTCTTTTGGCCGTGTGCTTTATTTTTAACTTCCCCCTTCCCCCCCTCCTCTCTATATATTGTGATATAGCTATATACACTATATACTTTCATCACACTTTTTTTTTAATTTTTTTTTTAATTTTTAAATTATATTTTCCTTTTTTTTTGCTTGACTTTTATTTTATTTTTTTTGCATAAGTATTACCGAGTTGTTAGTCAACATAAATTGCAGCTGTGTTTTATAGTAACCACAAGGAGCACAGTAGATATTCTATATTACTTATAACCATCTATGGGAGGAGTGTTGTGGGCATGCTCTGTGACCTAGGAGGAGGTCATGGTGCAGGAAGGGGGAGGAGCTGAGCTGTGACATCACCTATTGTGAATGAAGGATCCTGTGTTATCTCTACAAAGGTGTTACCTGTTATTGTAATCAGCGCTGAAAATTTAGGGGCTAACTATCCGAGCGGTGGGAGGTTCTGTTGAAGATTTCGTTAAACTCGCCACATTAGACCATCCCAACCCATTACAGGCAGTGTTTTTTGGGATACCATTTTGGCTCGAATAACAGATCAGTACAGTAATAGCCCCAATGTTGGTGATAATTCAGACTGACCGTTTGAAGAGGCTGCGCAGCGCTCAGTGGTCAGGTGACCAGCTCCCATGTATTTGAATAGGAGCTAAGATGCAGTAACTGATTTCAGCCACTGTTCAGAAAACGGAGCAGTTTAGGTGGAGCTGTGGGGCTGCTGAGTAATGGACCCCCAAACACCAGTAATAGGACCCCCTTCTGTCCCAAGTGACTTGATTCTAGTACCATATGAAGGAAGTACAAGCTATTGAATCATTAGACTTGTCATGGCCCACAATTTTCATACAACCCAGGGCCCATGATCCACTGCCCAACACACTGATATTTGATGACCTTTCCTTTGGTTCAACCTGTAAAACCCCTGTTAATATCCATTCTGACATATTTTATTGTCTGGTGGTTTGGTCCATTTTCCCCTCTGCTTCCCTCCTACACTATTTGCTATTTGTGTAATGTATGGACAATTAGCATCTTCCTTATCCGATTCACCAGGGGGCAGAGCGGTGAAGGTTTTCTTTTTTTTTTTTTCTCCAAGAAGAAATTATATTAGAAACAATTCTGCATATGAATCTTTCTGAAAGCAAGGAGTCCAGCTTATGGAATCCCTGGTGATCGCCGGGGTTAGCTGAGGTCAGGCTATAACTTTTCCCTGCAGTGGCCTCTATAGGTCATCGCTGGTATTACAAGGCGATTCCACACAGTGGGCAAACTTATTATTATAATTATGGTTATTTATTATGCAAAACTATGTAAATCTGCAACATTGTTGTCAGAGGCCGAACTACAGAAACAAATCCAGTCGTCCTTGAGATCCTTGTTTCCTAAAAGTCGGACCAGAATCAATTGGAAGTCATTACGTTTTCTACCTTAGATGATTATTTTTAACAGATGGGATGCGGGCGCAAGAAAAAACCAGAAATCCCGCCTGTTTGAGATAATTTCGGGCCGACTTCAGAGTAAGATGCTGCTCTTTTCTGTATCTGGTCTTCAGTAAAGCTAATATCTATTGATCCGCCTACGTGCGGAGGTCTACAAGAGCCGCAGCGGCAGAGGGTCCACCAGACACTTGCATCTATCCACATACTATTATTATTATTTTTAGTTTTTTTCAGAACAATCACTTTCACATTCATCCTTTCAAGGATTAATGCATTTCAGTTTAGACCGTAAAGAAGAAAATGCCGGAAAAAAAAAAACCCTTAGGAAAGCTGAAGCCGTTTACAGGAAAATCGCTTAATTGCTGCTCCCGTATTACATGTGTTCGGAGCGGGGGAAGAAACGTCTGCCTCGCATCTTAAATATTTATAGTCTTTTGAATTATCTGTTTTCTGTCACCATTAACTTTAGCGCAGCGTCTAATCTTTTCTAAAATGGGTTTTTAATTCAGGTTTGTGTCTCCCCGGTCAGGACGTATAAGAGGTTTCCATCATAACGTATAGGGTTATGTATTTACATTTTCGGAAAAATAAAGCAAAAATTTTAATTTCAAATTTAAAAAAAAAAAAACATATCTTGGTTAAGTAATTGATGGAGGAGCCTTGTAGGCGACACATGCCCCTCCTACATCACATGCCCCTCCTACATCACATGCCCCGCCTACATCACATGCCCCGCCTATATCACATGCCCCGCCTATATCACATGCCCCGCCTATATCACATGCCCCGCCTATATCACATGCCCCGCCTATATCACATGCCCCACCTACATCACATGCCCCACCTACATCACATGCCCCGCCTACATCACATGCCCCGCCTACATCACATGCCCCACTCACATCACATGCCCCGCCTACAACACATGCCCGGCTACATCAAAGTATACCCCCCACCCCCCCATGGACTATATTGTGGTTTGTTGCTTGTTATGGTGCATAGAATTTTCTCATGACTCTACAACGGGGCCTCTGATTTAGATATGAACAAGACCACGTTACCCTTAAAGGGATGGGATCCTCATTCCAGCGGCTCACCCAGTTCTCATTGTATGAACTCCCAATCATTTGTTCACTGTGGCCAATCAGCGCTGACGCAAAGCAAGAACCCTGACTAACTGGAAAACCCCTTTAAAGCTGTTGATAATGTGTGTGTGTGTGTGTGTGTGTGTGGGGGGGGGGGAGTTAAGTAATTTACCAATATACATTTATTAAAACTCCTACACCGTTTTTCTTAACATGTAAAGTAAAACCCCTGGTTCCAAAATTTTACCTCATCAGCTGCCATTCCTGTCCATAAAATGGCGGGAGATGGGGGGGGGGTCATGTGATCTCTTACTGTACACGAACATTCTACCTTCCAGGACCTTATGATAGTATATGTGAATACACACTTAGGGTCCTGGAAGGTAGATTGGTCATGGACAAATAGAGATCACTAGATCCATTCAGTATCGGCGCAAATCTATTAATAGTGGTATATTGGTAAGTTACCTAATATCCTGCCCCCCACACTTAGACATTACAAAAAAATGTGAGGTAAGTTAGCCAACCCCTTTTAAAACAGTTTTGTCATTACAGATATTCATCCTCTTTCTACTAGATAGGAGATACTTTTCTGATCAATGGGGACCAACCTTCTGGGAACCTTGTTGATAACAAGGACTAAAACTCCTATACGACACGGGACTTGCAGGTTGTCCGGTAAACCAGCCCGGAAGTCCAAAAAAGTAGAGACCCCCCCCCCCAGGTATCAGACTTATCCCCTATCTCATGTAAGCTGCTGTACTGTCAGAACATCCGGACATTTCACACTTTCGAGTTCTCTTGAGTTTTAGACATCTTTTATTCCCTCATACGTTTCGATCGCTCGTTCTACTGTCCGCGTCATTAATATTAGATGAGATTCTGACCCACGCGACCTAATATCCGGCATCCGTCTTCCAAGAGTTTCCATGAGAACCGTCTTTTGTCCGATCCCGGGTTTGGTTTGTACCTGGATCTCCGTCGGTGACTATTCTCTGCTTGACCTCCACGTGGTCTTCTCATTGGCGGCCACCAGTATCGGGACTACTCCAAGAGGTAGCAGCCCTGTGATTCTGTCCAAGCCAAGTCCACATCCTAGGGCCACTTGGTTCCAACCAAGTCTGGTGGAACGGGGAGGGGGGGGGGGACCCACAATCTATCGGTTACAGTTGATTAACCGGTTTGCTATAAAATAGAGTTTCGAGCTGTGATTGGTGGCCGTCTCCGTTGAGCGCCATTGTATGGGCTCAGTGTCGGACTCGCCCACCAGAGTACCAGAGGATCCTCCGGTGGGCCCTGGCTCAACCCAATACTGAACCCCAAAGGTCCATCACAAAACAATACAATTTGGAGGCTGCTAGAGTCTATTTCCTGGGGGATAATGAAGAGTGGACCCCCAGACTGATTTTTTTCTGGTGGGCCTAAGGAATCCCAGTCCGACACTGTATGGGCGGATATATAAGCACCGGGCAGTGATCCATAACTAGAAGACAATAGTGAAGTATTCAGGCGGTGCCGTGCAGATCCGAGCCGTTCTCGTGGGTTTGACGTATAATCCACCGGAGAGGGAAATTTACTCGTAACACAGTCCAGGCAGGATTTTCCGATTGATCCCCTGTATTACTCCGCCACCCGTGTGAACAAAGGAATCGTGAAGCTGCCCGATCAATATGCAGTTGTCTGCAGAGTTTCTAGAGATGTTTGTGTGAACAAATTATTTCAAAGTGTTTCCCTCTAAACGAGCGTTTAATCAGCGGGTTTGATGGTTATGGCGAGCTGCCGCTCCCGATGAGGAGCCTTTTTATTGCAACGTTTTCTATGACTTGTGATTTAGCCCGAGGAAAACTATCAGACTGCGCCACATGTTGTTTAGAAGGAGCTTCTGTATCCTCAGAATCCACCGATTTACATTGTGTTTGGAAAAGTTTTACAACTTTATTTAGTTTTCTTTGAAGATTTTAAATCTGTGGTTTTTATTGTGCTGTGCTCTGGGCAATTAGAGGCTTCAAAGCCCCTCCCTTCTGCTCTGAGTAAAAGCTGTAGTAGGCCTATGCATGATTACTACAGCTGTCAATCAGAGCAGAGGGGTTGTTGAACAGTTCAGCGCAGAGAGCGAAGAGCACAGAAGCTACAGTGGCTCCCTACAAAACATAACAAAGTGAGAGCTAATCCTTAAAGGGGTTTACAAAGTTTGCATATTAATTTTATAGTCGGTGCTCTAACTGGTGGGATTCCCACTGATCACAAGATTGGGTCACAGGGATCCCATTCTCACTAATGGGTGGAGTGGAAGGTCTAGTATGTGTCCTGCCGCTCTATTCAGTGCTATGGTAGCATTGGAAATTGCAGAACACAGCGCTGCAGTATCTCCAGCCTCACATAGACAATGAAGGGGAATACCTGAGCACTGTTCTCAGCAATTGCCAACACTCCAAATTATTAAATGGACCAGCAGGACATATGCTGTACATTCTGCCCCACCCCTCGAGAACAGGACCCTTGTTTCTTTCTCGTGATCAGCTCAGATCTCAGTAGTTGAACCTTAGCTGATCAAATGTTGGTCCTAAGTTTAGCTTTCAGTTCTATAGATAGATCCCAAAAGATTTCCTATTAAAGGAGATATAGCTTCATAATAAACCAGGGACACATACACATAGATCCACGCACGTGATTGTGGTAATCTTCTTATATTTGTTATCCATGGGCTCCGCCCTTCTGAAATCAACTTGCTAATTCGCCAGAAGGGCTTTGGGGCGCACAATATCCGAGCCCTTCTGTGCTATGGCTTCACAGGCCGTTCCACTGTGCAGGATCACGTCCCCCGGAGAGACCAGGGGGGGAGACAGTGTAACAGCCTTTAAGGCCTCTATTAACGTCCACAAGAGCCCTTCAGACTCATTAGCATAATTTCAAAACTTGATGTTAGAAGAAAGGAGGCCAAGGATAACAAATATAACAAATATAAGAAGATACCACAGTCCCGGTGCCTGGATCTATGAGTAATGTCCCTGGTTTATCAGGATGGATTTTCATGGCAGTTTTCTTTAAAGACGTTTATCCCTTAACCTGGGAATACAGGGCAAATGTCTTTTAAAAACCACATTTCTTTTCCAAATTTTTAAATAAATTTTTTAAACTTTATGGAATTATATTTATGTATCTCAATTCTATTTTTTATATTTTTTGCGCTCGTGATAAGTCAGTCTATCTGTCGGGTGCTCTTGCTGTCCGCACACATATATGCCGCCCTCCCCCCTCCGCCTGAGCCGCCAGGAATCCCGCTTGTTGTTTTTGGTTTTTCTCCATTTTTCTCTGTGCAGACGGAGGAATTATCCTTTAATTGCGGCGGTGCTGGAAGTAAGTGCTGTGTGGTAATTTCAAGCATCATTACAGAGGTAACGATTCACAGGATTATTTGTTAGTAAATGGTCCTTGACTGACAACATCCACCAAATAGATTAAGTAAAGAGCCGCACAATCCCTAAAACGCACATAGATGGGAAGTGTGCGGACCCCTACCTGCTTCTAATTGTCTAAATATGTCTATATATCTATATATACCGTGTGTGTATATATTTTTATTTGTGTGATATAGATATATATTATGTATATTTATATTCATATATTAATTCTGCAGGATTTTTATTTTACACATATTTTCTCCATTACTTACCTATTTTTTTTTTTTTTTAAAAGAAAAAAAAGGGCATATGAATAAATTTCTCCTGGTAGAATGTAGTGTATTTTATTTTTGCTTAATATTTTTTTTTTTTTGTGGTTTTTTTTTTTTTATTTTATTTTCTGTCCATGATCATTTGGGCGGCCATCTTGCCTAATTTCTAGTTACAGCAGTTAGTGATTTGCTTTACAGTAGCCTCAAGGACAAAGGACAGCAATAATCCGATGCCGGCTCAATATCTGTAGGAGAATTTTCTAGATATGGTCTGAGCAGATAGTGGGAGGAGATAAGCTGTGACATCATCTATTGTCAGTAGTGATGTAATGATGGGTCAGTGTTATCTATATAGAGGTCATTGTACAGGGAGGGGGAGGAGATAAGCTGTGACGTCATCTATTGTCAGTAGTGATGTAATGATGGGTCAGTGTTATGTATATAGAGGTCATTGTACAGGAGGGAGGAGATAATGTGTGACATCATTTATTGTCAGTAGTGATGTAATGATGGGTCAGTGTTATCTAGATAGAGGTCATTGTACAGGGAGGGGGAGGAGATAAGCTGTGACATCATCTATTGTCAGTAGTGATGTAATGATGGGTCAGTGTTATCTATATAGAGGTCATTGTACAGGGAGGGGGAGGAGATAAGCTGTGACATCATCTATTGTCAGTAGTGAGTAGTGAGGGTAATGAGGGTCAGTGTTATCCTACTATAGCTAGGTCATTGTACAGGGATGGGGTAGGAGATAAGGCGTTGACACTCAATCTATTTTCAGCGAGTGATGTATGATGGGTAGTAGTTAATCTATATAGAGGATCATTGTCAGGAGGGGAGGAAGATAGCTGTGACATCATCTATTTGCTTTATTTTCTAGTTTCCTCGTGTTTCCTTTCCTTTATGTAATGAGATACTGCTGTAGGAAAAACAATCTTCAAACCAGCAGGTTCAGTCTACTTATTATCCCAAGGACAAAAATGAACACTTGCAGGTCTATAACCTTTTGTCAAAATTTAGTCACTTGAAAATGTTATTCTGTAAAGTCATCCCAAAAATTCCAAAAAAACAAAACAAAAAACTATGTCATACAAGTTGGTAGAAAACAGACATTTTCTAATAACGACGCTTTCCTTATTTTTTAATTATTTTATTAACGGAACAGAGTTTTAAATTTTTATTTTTTTTTTTTTTTTAATTTTCCCTTATTTGTTTCTCCCAGTGATGATTTTGATCTTTACCCTAACCCCTGTTAACACTGCCTCACACCAGGGTCACTACATTGATGGAAACCTTCACCAGTGATTGACAGACACTAAATAATGTTGTTTTTGATTTAAGAATGCCTATCAGCTCCATATAGACCCACAAGTGAAAAAAAAAAAAAAAAAAAAAAATAATTTTGGTGGGGATTGAACGGTCTAAAATTTATTTTGTCAATAATGGCACATGGCATGATTCTGACTGGACCGGTCAAAGCAGTTCGCATATAGCTTCAACACCATAAACTCAACTCCCAAACTGTAAATATTTTTTTTTTTTCTATAGTTTTTTTTTTTTTTTTTGTTTGGAATTTTCACAATATTTTCTAAGCTCTGCTTCTTCTATACATTTATCATATTAAATCATATGCACTGGTTTTTTCTTTCTCTTCTCCCATATGGCCGCCTCCATGAATTGCGGACTTACCCATATATAATCAACTTACTCGATTATTAAGCCAGTTTTGTCAGCACAAAAAAATGTGCTGAAAACCCAAACCGGCTTAGATTCGATTAAAACCAGAAAAAATATAGTTTTACCATGTCTTTGTGGTAAAATTAGGGAGGAGGGCCACACCCATCGCTTATCCTTGTCGGCTTAACACCGGCCAGTAACAGTACGTAACAAATTTTTTTTTTTTTTTCTATATTTTTTTTCGTTTGGATTTTCGCCATATTCTTTAATTTTTAAGCATCTTCTCCATCTCAGAATTTTAAAAATAATCAGCTTTAATTATATTTGCCACTGTATTCTAATTTTAACTCCTAAATATCCCAATTGGCGGCCCTCCCGCTCCAGTGAAATAACTTACCCCACTTTATTTTCATGTTTTTAATCGCCCATTGAACCTGTCTAATTACCAACACTTTGTCCCATTAAAGACATTTTTTCGCCTATTACTGCCTGGGTGCCAAAACCACGTCTCCAGTTTAAAAAAAAAAAAAACAAAATCTCCTTTAAAAAAAATAAAAAGGCCCAGAGCTTTGGCCGATCAGTGTGGTGTGTGTCACTCAGTAACCAAAACCCGCTATGCGGCAACACCTTTTGGATGGCCATTGTGTTGTGGGGCTATATCCAATTAGTAAATATTTCAAGTGAATTGGCATAGGTTCCGGTAGCTTAGCACAATATACTAAATCATCCACGTTAATCATCTTTTATGACCTCCATTACTTCTGTGAAATAACAGACAGGTGTAGCCGCCAGCCCCGGGGGGCTTTGTAACCCCATTGGTCACTTTATAACTGCGTTACACACAGACGCTTTTCAACCAAAATCGTTTTATAATTATGTTGTACGATGGGGTAGAAGCTTATACAGTACTGAAAACATCAGCGTGCATATTCCCTTTCCTCCTCCAACCCCACCCACAACCATTTAACAAACAGTGACTGACTCCCGCGGACTGACAAATTGAGGCACACTCCTCACAAAAAAAAAAAAAAAAAAAAAACAAAAAGGAAAAAATCCAGGGACCATATTAAATTACAAAATGTTCAAAAAAAAGCAAAAATAATACTCTCAATTTATTAGTTATTAGTTTATTATAAATATTCTTATGTACCTAATATTATTATTTATTTATTTGAAAACAAAAACAAACTTCCTAACAGTCGCTACAGGAAAAAATATATATACATAATAAAAGTATAATCTAATGTGTGGTGTGTGTATATATATATCTATAATATAAAACATTTCTCTTTATCTCTTTTTTTTTAACTTTTAAGAAAAATAAACTCAAAATTAATACTTATTGATACTGCGATGAGCACAGCAGCAAAATAACTTGCAAAAAAAAAAACAAATCATTTATAGAGATGATTTAATTTATTATATCATATTTTATACGGATCCCTTCTAAATAAATATTTATTAAAAGTTTTTTAACTTTCATTTTTATGTTATTTTTTATGTGGTCCTTTTGTCTGGTCTTGCAAGATTGCGATGTAACTTAGTAGTAGCAAAGTGTTGCCAATTTGTCACACAACCCTTTTTTTTTTACACTTTTAAACCATTTTAGCAATTTAAGAATTAAGTTGGATCAATCCTTCCTTTTACTTCCCTTATTATTTCCAACGGCTGTTTATTTCTTTTAGTCAATTCAAAAAACTTTTTTGTTTTTTTAATTTGTTTTGATGGCCCGTTATATTTATCTTGACAATTGTATGGAATGTTAAAAATTGCAACAAAAAATATTCTGGAAGAATATATATTTTTATATATTTTCCTTTTTCAACTAATCTTTTTTTCCACTCCCTATTTTATGTGTTAAATTTCCCGTTTGGAACATTTTGTGGAACATTAAGAATATTTTTACGTTTATGATGATTTCTTTTCTCATTGTATTTACAATTTCTAATGGCTTGTGAAATTTGTTGGCCTAGTGGTGAATAATAGTTACAGGAGTAAATTAGAATCCTCGGACAGATCAGGCGTTGTCATTCCGTATTGAATCTTGTTTACACTTGAATCTGTTTACGTCGTGACCAGACGAACTAATATCTCCCCGCATCCTTCCTGAAAGCACCTAATCCCCCTCTGACCGGTTCCCTCCTCCCTGGTGCATCTGGAACTAATGGGAGGAGAAGCTTTTCAATTATTAAAGGTGCACATGGTTTTTTGAAGTCCAATTTTATTTTTGTGAGATCTTTACTTCACCTTTCTTCACCTCCCCACCCCGCCATACCAACAACAGTATAAACGGTTGGATAAAAGAAATGGCCATGCGGCTTATCCTGACACAACCGAGGAACCTATGACCTCAGGAGACCGGTAAAATGCGCCATGCAAGGGTCCACTCTACATGACGCCAGCCGTATTATTTACGTGTTAGCGTACCCATGAAGCCGTAAGTTTCTTCTTAATATGAGTGGAACTTTCTAGTGGTGAAATGGCTCTCAGACTATGGTTAAGTTCCGGAGAACTTGCGTTTATTATAACTGACCTAATAAAAAAATTACACAGACTTTCCTGTTTCCACCACATTTTTTTTTCTCCTAATAAACCTTGGCCAAAATCAACATTTTATAACAGCGCTAAGGAGAGAAAAACATAATCTGCGGATGAAAGTGGGCTTTGCGGAGGTCGAATAGTTGGTTTGCTATCTAGTCAGTTATTATTTAATTCTCATGCAAAATAATTTAGTTCCCTTGACTAGGCCCAACGGTCAACCTTTCTCCCTCTCCCCAACCCCCAAAACACGATCAGGGGATCATGGGGCCTTCGCTAACAGCCAATCAAGCAAGCCATCAGCATGTCTGGAACGTGTGCCGTAGTCCTAGATTAGAGCGCTCCTAGGGTGCTTGGGCGCCATACCAGGTAATTCCCGCCGGAAAATAGCCTTCAACAATCCCCCTCCACCACCATTTCGGAGTACAAGTTCCTTATCTAACAAAAAAAAAGACAGTTTACAATGATTCTCCTCTTTCATTTGGCATCAATGCTAGTAAAGTATCCAAGGACATATGTAAGGCTGCTTACACACAGGTCAATTTTTGATAGGGGGCTCAAACACTAAGCAACCGAACTGAATCAAGTTTTCGGTTTTCAGCATACAAGAGCCGGAACCGTCCACCAACCACCAGATTATGCTATTTGGAGTGCTCAAGCTCATTATTGTGTAAGCAGCCTTATAGTTGTTAGCTCAACCAGATTCAATTTTGGACTGTAGTAGCCATTGACCCAAAGTGCATGTTTTATATTGATTACGACTCTTATCTTTAAAGTGGCACCCGGTTTAGCGTTAAACGGTAACACCAGAGATCCAAGATTTGAGGTGTATATTGTAAGCTTTCAGTTACCTGACTGTTTTTTCTCCATCAATCCTCTGGTTTCCAAACTAAAAACCTTTTTTGACTTAAAAGTATTAAGCTCATAAAACCTGAAGTGGATTATATAATTTACTTACTAGTTCACAGGGCAGGAGGGGATCAATTTACATCTAGTCAGTTGGGGGAAATTATTGTATCACCAATCCAAGTGGTTGGGGCTAGGTGGAATTCTAACCCAGAGGGCCTAGTGTCAGGATCCCCTTGCGGTGGGGAGGGGGCACTATTTCCACTCGCTCCTTATGAAATTTTTGCCCCCTTATGTGGTAAATCACCAGAGATTTTGATTGGGCACGTTGGAGAGGGCATAAAATCATCCTGGATTTCATCTCCACCTCCAATCAGACCTCATATGCCCGTGACTCCTGCATGACGTAAATGTAAGAGCTCTGCTCCCTCCGACTCCATGACTGTTTACTCTGATTTGAGATCTCTAAATAAATGAGGTCTCCCTGGTTCCCCCCAGATAGTTTCCTTGGCCAGTTGCCACCAACTTGACCCCTGAAATTAGTGAGGCGGAATGTCCACCGGGTACCGCACACAGCACATCTTTTATTGGTCGGGGCTCTCTTTACCTCTGTAGTTTTGGTCTTCAGAGTTGCATCGATAGGAGTCAGAAACCACTTCTACTATTTTCCCCTCCTCATACTAAACCAGTGCAGCAGCAGTTGACCTGTTCCCTCCGAGCAGGGACAAACCCCGACCCTGAATTCTTTTTTACCGCCCCCAAACAATGTCAACCACCCCCGAAGCTTTTAACGACAGAAGAAAAAAAACGTAATAGAGACCGTTCACCCATGCATTACATCCCCTCTCATCCGGGCAGGACACTACCTACGTATCCGGGGGCTGGTTGTATGCAACAAACGAAACCATCTGCCACCCCCAACAAACAAGCCGGTGACCCACTGTTCTGGCACATAGCGCTCCCTGAAAGACTCATCCCACAAAAAAGTTTCATAGTCTGGGTCTCCATTTAAAGAGTTCTCGTCCAACTTGACGATCCTTCCAAAGATCCTGTCAACATCCATTTTATTTGGCAGTTGTACCGCCGCATGCCCACCATGCCGATATCAAAGAGACCATTTGACATTTTTGTTTAATCCTCGTGAGCAACTCTTCCAGCCCGGAGCCGGCACGTCCGCCTTTAAGAGGCTTTCAGATGCTAAATAATACAGTTACTAGCTGACCATTAAGAACAGCAGCTTCAAAAAATAGATCCCCCTTCTCCTAATCTGTCGAAGGGAAGCGTTTCCCCTCCCATCTCTTGATCATGAGTGTGTTCCCCCTTACGATAATCGCAAAAAGAAGCAAGGGGGGAGGTAACCCTGAAAACCTTAAATCTTAATTCTTATTGACTCCTAACAGCAGGATTATGCGAGAGGTAGCAGAGAAAAAAAGAAACAAACGATCACCATCATAGTCCCACTCGCAGATGTCCACAAATACACGTGGCCATCACATTCAGGTCCTATGTGTTTTACATGTGCTAGAAGCAACCGATGCCAGCGGAGACTCCACTCTGTGTTTCAAAATAAAACTTTATTCAATTATAGTACTCGCATAACAAATAGTACACTAAAGGGAAAGATACAAAGTCACCTACTGACTATCAGCGCACAAAATTAACTCCCTTAGAGAAGAGAGCCACAGACAATGGCATGAGAAGAAGAATACCCAGCAATCTTCCATTGTCTTCTGAAGACTCTCCGCAGAGTCATGACCATTCAGCCCAGGACTGATGGCAGGGGGCTCTGGGGGACTGCTCGATCACATCCTTTAAGCACCGAGCATGACTGTCTCGTAGTCCTGGGAACAGATGGGTGATAGGCGTACACCCAACTTTCAGGATTGACAGAACACAATCTACTTATTTGTATTTGGTACTAGTGGGCTTTTACTCTACCATGAGAAAAGATCGATATGAATACATAGCGATGGCATATTCGTAAGAATTAATAGATACTCATCTTTGATAGGTAGATCGATGTCACAGATTAATATGATCTATGATATTAGTTACACAACAGAGCATAGGAACAAGATGACTACATGGGATAAGAGATGGATCCATTGGATGGAGGGGGATACATGGGCTAGAGATAGATACATGGATCGAGATGGATACATGGGATAGAGCCGGCTACGTGGCATCGGAAATGGATACATGGATATGAGCCTGGATTACAGGGATAGGAGAGGATACATGGGATAGGGGATGGGATACCTGGGATAGAGAGGGATACATGTAGTAGATTGATCACATTGGGATAGGAATATGGATCCCTGTGAATAGTAGATGAATTCCAATGGGATACGTAGATGGCTACAGTGGACTATTATGTAATTAACTACAATTGATATGAGATGGATACATGGGATATGAAATGGATACATGACCATGTGACTAGGAATATATTAGCTGCCTTCCTGGGTCTACGTCCTATGGTGGAATGTGATACATTGGATAGATACTGGATAACCGTGCTAGAGACGGCTCCATGGGCTAGTAATATATATACCCTGAGATCATTGATCTGATAGAGATCGTATAGCTGGCTAGGCCCGCCGGGTCCATGTGGACTCGGTCTCTGGCAGCCCTGGGCTCGGCGCCTGGCTCGTTGCTGGCTCGCACTGGCTCGGATCCGGCGTCACCAATGGCATCGCCGCTGGCCTACCTCTGGGCTCCGGGCTGAGATACCTGGGGCTCACGCTATGGTCTTCCCTGGGCTAGGCGACCTCGCGTACATTGGCTCGGCCATGGCTCCATGGCGCTCTGCCTTGCTCCCTGGATCGGGAGATGACTCCATGGGATAAGTAAGCATGGATCCCTGGGATAGGACAATGGCTACATGGGGATTGGAGATGGATACATGTATATAGAGATGGATCCATGGATAACGGAGATTGGATACCTATAGGATAAGGAATACATGGGTCTCGTAGACTTGATACATTGGATAGCGAGATTGGATCACATGTAGAGGAGCAAGGATACATGGGATAGGAGATGGATCACATGGTATAGTAGATTGGATACATTGGGGTTAGAGAGAATGGATACATTGATAGGAGATTGATACTGGAGTAGGCCAGCAGGTATACATGGTATAGGATAAGGATACTAGGATAGAGTATATGGTAGAGAAATTGACAGGAGATGGATATGAAGATTATATCCATTAACATGGGACAAGAGATATTTGATAGGAGATGGGATACTTGAAATATGAATATGGTATACATGTGAATAGGGAGATGGTATAATGGGATAGATAGGGTATACATTGTATCAGGGATGGATACATTTATATATATGGATACATGGATAGGGAGATCTGATCCATTTGATAGAAGGATATGCATACATTTGATAGTAATGCTTATACATTGGATATTAATTAAAGGATACTACAGTAATGATATAGATAATATAGATGATGGAAAGATACAGGATATGGATTAAATAAGATTAGAATGGGATAAATATATATGATCTAATAGTATGGATGGAGACATGTTAAGTGTTTGGGTGACACAATGGATTCAAATATATTATTTATGTGAGAAGAACTGAATAATATTAGAAATAAAAAAATAGAAGAAAAATTAAGTTTGAAAATGAGTGGCGGTATATCATAACTATTAGATGGCGTTAATAGTATATTGATAGCATAATACAGGCGTGAGGTCAGCATCCCAGAGATAGGAATTTATCATTCTGTGGTCGCAATGTTTTTTCTTTCCTGCGCTTCCTGGACCCAAGAAAATCTTTGTGTTACATCCCACTTAAGAGACCAGGTCCCCCTGGTGTAGGCCCAAAACTGCACTCTTATATGGTACTGCAAATATGCAAAAAAAACCCCATGGGCAAAGACTCGACATAACTCTTGATAGAGCAACGGATGCAACAAAGACACAGCACGTCACATATTCACCTGATGCCTCGTATGTCCACATCATAGACAGACGGATTGTGTACAACAGTCTATACAGTGTATATATAGTATATACTGTATCCGATTATGCAATGGATACAGGTGTGGTACACATGATTAGAATAGATCTAATTAGATTAGTTTAGTAGGTCACATCCTATATGAATCAATTTATTCCAGGTTCTCCCCCCCTCCCACCACCCCATTGTCCATCCGCTCGTGCATAGCTATGGAGCCTCCTGTCTCTTGCCCTGCCTGGTGCCTGCTACTCCCTCTATACCCCTGTCACGTTTTGTCAAGCGCACGGTTTTCCATCCAACTCTATAAAATGTGCATAGCACCGGAGCCCCCCCACAACCCGCCTCTGCAGACGCCCTCTTATTAGTCTGCCCCATGATAGAGGTTTTTTCTAGATCAAGGCACTGCAGAAACTTTCCCCCCCCACTTTTCAATGTTTCGTAATATAATATGGGCTTCTATCCCAAGAGGAGGCAGCTTACTTTTTTTGACCAATGTGAAATACCAATTTTCGTCTGCCCTGCGCCCTAAATATACACCTCAGTATCTATCACTGACCTTAAGAGAAAACATGGTGGATTCTTTTTTGTTTTTTTTTTTTCCCTAGCCATAGCGCCACCCCTTTACACAACCAATGCTGTTTTTGTGTAACTACAGCTGCCCTGTTCTAGTTCCTATTGTAGGCTGTTTGTGAATTACCTTAGATTATAGGCGATGACGGGATGCACAGGAGACGATAAGTCCCATGACTTGCGGTGGCAAAAACCCATCAGAGTCGTAGCAGCAGCCTCCAGGTCACAATTGTGATTCCTGATCAGGACATGACGTCTCCGTGTCGTTCTCGGCTGGTTTAACTTATATTTTAAATATTGTTATTGGATCTCATTCTTTATATTGCTGTCCACTCTGAATAAAACAACACAGCGCTGTACAACACACGCACAGTATAACGAGTGACAGGCCCCCCCGGGAGGGGAGAGGTGGAACTACACAGGATATAAAAAAAAAAAATTCTCATATTTTATTACACATTCTTTGATGTTTTCTATATCTTTTATATTCAGATCAGACAAATTTACACCCTGTATTGCGCTTACAATGACCCCCAATGAGACAAAGTCCATAGTTCTCTCCTGACCGTCCTCTTCCCCGTCAGTAGTGATGTAATGATGGGTCAGTGTTATCTATATAGAGGTCATTGTACAGGGAGGGGGAGGAGATAAGCTGTGACATCATCTATTGTCAGTACTGATGTAATGATGGGTCAGTGTTATCTATATAGAGGTCATTGTACAAAGAGGGTGAGGAGATAAGCTGTGACATCATCTTTTGTTTTATTTTCTCTTGTGTTCCTTTCCTTTATGTAAATGAGATAACTGATGTGGAAAAAAAAAATCTTCAGAACCAGCAGGCTTCAGTCTAGTATTAACCCAAGTGGCAAAAAGTGAACATTGCAGGTTATAACTCTTTTTGTAAAATTTAGTCACCAAAAATTCCCCCAAAAAATAAAAATTTAAAAGTTGATGAAAAAAAGCCATTTTCTAATAACACGCTTTCTTTATTTTTTATGGAACAGTTTTATTTATTTATTTTTTTTAGTTTTTTTATTTTCCCACATTGTTCAGTGATGATTTTGATCTTTAACCTGCCCACACCAGGGTCACTACATTGAGGGAAACCTTCACCAGTGATTGACAAGACACTTATGTGTTTTTATTAAAGACGGTCTATCAGCTCATATATATGACCCCACAACTAAAAAAAATAATAATAATAATACATTGTTTGGTGGGGGTTGAAGGGTCTAAAATGTATTTTTGCAATAATGGCAGGTTCTGGTCCGGTAAAAGGTTATAGTTCAAACCATAAACTCCCCAAATCTGTAAATAAATTATTTTTTTCTATAGTTTTTTTTTTTTGTTTGGATTTTCGCAATATTTTTAAGCATCTTCTTCCATCTAGATTTTAATCATATTAATTCATATGCACTGTTTTTTCTTTTCTCCCAATATGGCCGCCTCCATGAATTGCGTACTTACCATATATACTCGAGTATAAGCCTAGTTTTTCAGCACAAAAAAAATGTGCTGAAAACCCAAATTCGGCTTATACTCGAGTAAAAAAAATATAGGTTTTACCAGGTTTTTGTGGTAAAATTAGGGGCCTCGGCTTATACTTGGGTCGGCTTATACTCGAGTATATACGGTACATTTTTTTTTTTTCTATATTTTTTTTGTTTGGATTTTCGCACTATTTTTAAGCATCCTCTTCCATCTAGAATTTAATCATATTTAATTTATTTGCACTGTATTCTATTTTTCTCCCAATATGGCCGCCTCCATGAAATACGTACCCACATTTTTTTTTTTTTTTTTGTCCCCATTGAAGTGAATTACCACTTTTTCCATTAAAGGACATTTTTCGCCTTTTACTGCCTGGTGCCAAAAGCCACTTTCCAGTTTAAAAAAAAAATCCCCTTTAAAATAACAAAGGCCGAGCTTGGCCGATCATGTGTCATCAAGTAACAGAAAACCCGCTATGACAAACACCTTGTGATGGTCCATTGTGTTGTGGGGCTTATCACCAATTAGTAAATATTTCAAGTGAATTGGCCATAAGGGTCTCGGAGCTTAGCGCAAGTTACTAAATCAGCCACGTAATCTCTTTATGACCTCATTCTTCTGTGAAATGAAGACAGGTGTGCTGCCGCCCAGGGGGGCTTTGTGCCCCATTGTCACTTTATGACTGTTACAGCTTTTCAACCAAAATCTTTATTTTGTGGTTAAGGGGGTAGGAAGCTTATACAGTACTGAAAAGCAGCGTGCATTGTCTTTCCTCGCCCCCATATCCCGCTGACTGACAAAATTGAGGCACTCCTAAAAAAAAAAAGAGTAAAAAATCCACGGGACCATATAAAATGTTCAAAAAATAATATCCAATTTATTTATTATTATTAGCATTATAAATATTATTATTACTTAATATTATTATTTATTTATTTGAAAGCACAAAAAAATCCTAAACAGTCACTACATTCTAAAATATATAGAACTAATAAAAGTATATAATGTGTATGTGTGTTTGTGTGTATATATGTGTGTGTGTAATATATATATGAATATATGTATCTTTTTTTTTTTAATCTTTAAAAAATAAATCAAAATTAAATACTTATTGATCTGCGATTAACAAATGAAGCAAAAAGTAAATTGCAAAAAAAAAAAACAGTTTATATAATTAATTATTTAATTTATTATATCATATTTTACGGAGTCACTTCTAATAAAATATTTCATTAAAAAGTTTTACTTTAATTTTTTTTATGTTACTTTTGGTCTTTGCAAGTTTGCGATGTAACTTAGGGAACAAAGGGTTGTAATTTGTAAACAGTTTTTTTTTTTTAACAATTTTACCATTTTTAGCAATTAAGAATTTTAGTGTATAAATTCCTCCTTTTACGCTTTTTAATTTTCCGCTTTTTTTTCTTTTAGCAATTAGAACAATTTTTTAAAATTTGTGTTAATATTGTGTTCACATTATATTAGAAAATTGCAGGAAATGTAAAAATTGCAACAAAATTATTCTGAATAAATTATATATTTTTATATATTTTCCTTTTTTCAATTATAATTTTTTTTTCCCCCTCTATTTTATGTGTTAAATTTCCTTTGGAAATTTTGGAACATAGAAGAATATTCTTACTTTTCTCATGATTTCTTTTTCTAATTTTAATTTACAATTTTCTAATGGCTTGTGAATTTAGTTGGCCTATTGGTGAATATTAGTTACAGGAGTAAATGAGATCTCGGACAGATCAGCGTTTCTTGTATTGAATCTTGTTTACGTCATGACCCGAACTAATCTCCTCTGCCGTGTTCCTGGTGCATCTGGAACAATGGGAGGAGAAGCTTTTCAATTATTAAAGGTTGCACTTGGATTTTCCATTTTTTTGGAGATCTTTTTCTTCACCCGCCATAAACAGACAGTAGAAACGTTGATGAAAGAAAATGCCTGCGGTTTCTGACAGCAACAAGGAACCTTGACCTCGGAGAACTGTAAAATGGCCATCAAGGGTCCACTCTACATGACGGCAGCCGGATGATTTACGTGTTATCGTCCAGGAAGCCGTAAGGTTCTTTTATGATGGAACTTTGTAGTCGTGAAATGCTGACTATGGTTTCGGAGTAACGTTGCGTTTATTATACTGACCTATAAAAAAAATTACAAGACTTCCTGTTTACAGCCATTTTTTCTAATAAACCTTGGCCAAAATCAACATTTTATAAGCAAGAAGGAGAGCGAAACATAATCTGCGATGAATGTGGGGCTTTGCGGAGGTCGAATAGTTGTTTGTTTTTTATCTAGTCCATTATTATTTAGGCTGCATTCACACGACTGGTGCCCGCCGTACCGTAGCACGGCAGGCACACGTCAGCGTGCGGGGAGAGGAGGAGGGGGAGAGCGCTCCTCACCCCCGCCCCTCTCCATAGGGATATATGGCGCACGGCGCCGTATGCCCTGAAAAAATAGGACATGTCCTATTTTTTCACGGGGTACGGTGCAGCACGTGTGCGGCACCGTACCGCTCCCGTAGGGCGCGGCACGCCCATTGCCGTCTATGGGGGACGTATATCGGCCGTATATACGTCGGCCGTATATACGTCCCCCTTGCGGTCGTGTGAATGCAGCCTTAATTCTATTCAATAATTTTTCTCCTTGAAGAGGCCGAGGTGAACCTGTCTCCCCACCCCCCAAAAAACGATCAGGGGAGTCATGGGGCTCCCTACAGCCAATCAGAGGCCTCAGCCATGTCTGGAGACATTGTGCCGCAGGTTCTAGATGGCGCTACTGTGCTGGGGCATTACCAGGTAATTCCTCGGAAATGCCTTCACAACATCCATCCATTTTCGGAGTACAAGTTCCTTATCCAAAAAAAGACATGTTTTACAATGATTCTCCTCTTTAATTTGGCATCATGACTGTAAAGTAGCCAAGGACATATGTAAGGCTGCTTACACACAGGCAAGTTTGATGGTGGCTCAAACACTAAGCAACTGGAACTGAATTGAGTTTCGGTTTTCAGCGTACAGGCCGGACGTCCCCAACCACCAGATGTTGCTAGTTGGATGCATCAAGCTCTTTATTGTGTAAGCAGCCCTATAAGTTTTAGCTACTAACAGATTTAATTTTGGATCTGTAGTACCTTGACTCAAGTGCTATTTTATTGATGAGAATCTTATCTTTAAAGTGGCACCAGGGTTAGAGTTAACTGTAACACAGGTCCAAGATTTGGAGATGTATATGAAGCTTTTAGTTTACTGCTGTTTTTATCTCCTGGTTCCATAACTAAACTTTTTTTGCTTAAAAGTATTAAGCTCATAAAACCTTAGATTGGATTATATAAATGTACCTTAACGAGTCACAGGGAGGAGGGGAATCAGATTAATCTAGTCAGTTGGGGGAATGGCGTCCAAGCCAAGCCAAGTGGTTGGGGCTAGGTCGGAATTCTACCCAGGCCGAGGTGCAGGAGCCTTGCGGTGGGGCACTATTCCCTCGATCCTTATGAATTTGCCCCCTACTTTGGTAAATCACCAGAGATTTGATGGGCAGTTGGAGAGGGCATCATTCTGATAGCATCCCTCAATCAGACCTCATATGCCGTGATCACTGCATGACTAGATGTAGCTGCTCCCTCGCCTCCATGACTAGTTACTTCGTTTTAGATCTATAAGGGGTCTCTGGTTCCCAGATATGTTGCCTTGGCACCAACTGGACCCTGAATTAGTGAGCGGAATGCACCGGGGTACCGCAACACAGCACATCTTATTGGGGTCTCTCTGTAACTCTGTAGGATTTTGGTCTTCAGAGGGCATCGATTAGGAGTCAGAAACCCCTTTAATATTTCCTCCTCATACTAAACAGTGCAGCAGCAGTGTGACCTGTGTCCTCCGAGTCAGGACAACCCGCCCTGACATTCTGTGACGCCCCAAACAATGTCAACACCCCCGAAAAGCTTTTAACGACAGAAGAAAAAAAAAGTATCAGAGACAGGTGCACCCATGCATTACTCCCCTCTCATCTCTGGCCAGGACACTACCTACGTATCGGGGGCTGGTTGTATGCAACAAACGAAACCATCTGCCACCCCCAACAAACAAGCCGGTGACCCACTGTTCTGCACAATGAGCGCTCCTGAAGACTCAGCCCACGGAAAAAGTTCATGCTGGGCTCCATTTAAAGAGGTTACAGTCAACTTGAGATCCTTCCAAAGATCCTGTCAACATCCATTTTGGCATGTGGTCCCGCATGCCCACCATGCCGAGATCAAAGAGACATTTAATTTGTGTTTAATCACTCGTCGAGCAACTCTTCCAGCTCCGGAGCGGAACGCCGGCCCTTTAAGGAGGCTTTCAGATGCTAAATACAGTGTAATGCTTGACCATTAAGAAGAGCCGCTTTAATAAGAGCCCCCTTTTCTTGTCGGAAGGGGAAGCAGTTTCCCCATCGCTTGTCATGAAGTGTCCCCCTTAGATAATGCAAAAAGAAGGAAAGGGGGGGGGAGGGAACTTGAAAAACATGAAATCTTAATTCTTATTGACTCCTTAAACAGCATGGAAGTATGCGGAGAGGTAAGCGGACATCTGTCCCATCAGCAGATGTCCACAATAAACGTGGCCGATCACTTCAGGGTCCCTTTATGTGTTTGACATGTGCTAGAAGCACAGATGCCAGCGGAGACTCCACTCTGTTTAGGTCAAATAACTTTATTCAAGGTATTAGGACTCGCATAACAAATAGTAATTAAAGGGAAAGAATACAAAGTCACTCGCCCAATTAACGTCCATTAGGAGAAGAGGAGCCACAGACAATGGCAGGAGAGAAGATCCCAGCAGCTTCATTGTCTTCTGAAGACTCTCCGCCAAGAGTCAGGACACATGTCATCCCAGGACTGATGGAAGGGGGCGCTGGGGGACTGCTCGGATCATGCATTCTCTAAGCACAGCATGACTGGTCTGAGTCTGGGAAAGATGGGTGGGAGACGTCAGCCAACTTTAAGGTGGAGCAGACAAATTATTTTGTATTGGTACTGGGCTTATTCTACCAATGAGACAGATAGATGATAGATAGGTAGGTAGGATGGATATAGATATGATTGATATTAGATAGTTAGAAAGATTCATAGATAGTAGATTATCAATATTTGATAGGTATGATAAATATAACATAGATAAATATGAATTCATAGATATTAGATACAGTATTTTTCTGAGTATAAGGCGCACCGGAGTATAAGGCGCACCATCAATAAATGGCTGCTAAAAAGTCTAGGTTCATATATAAGGCGCACCTGATTATAAGGATGAATGACCAGCAGGTGGCAGACCTGTGCACAGTTCAAGGCAGCTGTTGTCTGTAACTAGGGCTCATATATAAGGCGCACCGGACTATAAGGCGCACCTTTGATTTCTGAGAAAATCAAAGGATTTTTTGTGCGCCTTATAGTTTGAAAAATACGGCACATATGAGAAAATAAATATTAGTTACATAGATGGGAGATGGATACATTGGATATTCGATGGATAAATTGGATAGGAGATGGACGCATGGGATAGGAGGTGGACGCGTGGGATAGGAGGTGGACGCGTGGGATAGGAGGTGGACGCGTGGGATAGGAGGTGGACGCGTGGGATAGGAGGTGGATTACAGAACCTTAGGCACTTACACTATGTTATTCATGATGGTATTTCCATAGGATAGGAGTGTACCTTCATATTACAGAACCTTAGGCACTTAAAACATTTGAGAATGTTTCTCCCATTAGGACGGAGTGTACCTCCTTACTAAAGAATGGCACTTCCATGGGATAGGAGTGTACCTCTGTATTACAGAACCTTAGGCACGTATAAATATAATGAATATAAGAAGGTTTGTAGAAGCTTTTCCACCCGGAATCTTCTGCTGAATTCCATCTTGCTAGCAACACAGAAGCTCTTTGAGATCACATTACATAAAGTATATTGGGAGGGGAGGGGGCTTATTGCTAAGTGGGGGAGGAGAGTCACCTACAGAGGCTTCTGGAGCTAGATAGTAAGTTGCTATCTTACCCCAGGTGCTTTATGCACATGAATATAGGTCTGTACTTTTCTGTAATATACTATAAAATCCTGCTGATGAGTGACAGAGCAAAGACACAGGAACAGCAGGAGATAAAAGTTTTTATCTTGCCCCAGGTGCTTTATTCACATCATTATGGGTCAGCTCTTCTCTATAATGCCATATATGATCCTGCTAATGCTTCTGAGCATGAGAGAGTAGATGCACATGACTCTGGTTGCTGGAGATAAAGTAAAGTTTCTGTCTTACCCCAACTGCTTTATCCACATCATTATGGGTCTGTACTGCTCTATAATGCCCTGTATGATGCTGCTGTTATTTGAGTGAGACAGGAGAGACGTAGGCACACACAGAGGCTGCTGAACATATAAGAAAGTTTCTATCTCGCCCCAAATGCTTTAATCACATCAGTAAAGGCCAGTACTTCTTTATCACTCAGAAGCATTTGTAGAAATATATAGGATCGTATAAAGAAGTAGTGACCTGTAATGATGTGAATAAAGCACTTGGGGTGAGATAGAAGCTTACTATTATCTCCAGCAGCTTTTGTCTGTACTTGGGTCTCTCCTTAGTCTGACATTAGTATAAGACATTATAGAGCAGCATTGACCCATACTTATTGAAGTTTTATTTTTGTAAGATGGATCTAATATATACGTTTACAAAAAAAATCATGTTTTTTAGCTGGTTATTTTTGGCGATGGCCTACATGTATCCTGATACAATTCATGATCAGGTCAGTAACGGTGTTGGTGTAGGATTGTGCTGGTCCGGAGCCGCACATGTGCAGCGTTTCGTCCTTTCCATCAGGCCGGCGTTTTGTTTTTCACATAAGGCTATTTCCAGTTATTAATTTTCCGCCTGTGATAGGGTGATCAAGCGCTCTGTCAGGAAAATGGATCTCGCTGTCGCCCTTTAGCATGATTAAATGAAGGCAAGTCACCGCCAGAAAATACCACATTTTCATGAGACAAATGAAATTGTAGCCGGGACCGGGTTTTTTCTTTCCTCAATCCTTTTTTTTTTTTTTACTTACAATTTTAACAGCAAAAATGTCTGGAATATTCTCATCTTCTACAACATCTACTCACAGAATGATCTTTACTATACATGCTTGTATTATGTGTGTCTAATGGAAACAATAGAGATCCATCTACATATCATATTATCTATCTGTCCTTCACATATCTATCTCTATCTTCAGTATCAAGACAAGATGATTGCCGCAAACAATACATAACTCCTGATCCAGCTTGTTATTTAATACCTTGTTTCATTTTAGTTTTCTCCCCTCGCTTGGATGAGCACAGCTCTGGTTATGGATTTCATTCTAAATGTGTTGGAGCAGGCAGGAGAGAAGGCATGAAGCAGACTGCCGCGCTGGGGGACCCACGGCGGAACTGATCAATAGGCCATCTGACCCTATTTGCTCCCACCCTGAATACCCACCAGAACGGCTCTCATTCCACTTAGATGGATTATTAGCTTCCGTACCACTATTTTTAAATTATGTTCATTGTGCCGTTTGATGAACTGGGTGCGCTTGCGCCAGAGGGAGAGCGCTTCCGGTAGGCTGCGCCAGAGGGGACGTAGCGCCCGGGAGGGTCAGACGCCACAGGGCGAGGAGGACGCCCGGAGGTGCGCCCGAGGGACCACACAGGAGGATGCGCTTAACGCAGAGGGAGAGCGCCAGGCGGGGAGGCTGCGCGAGGGGAGAGCGCCAGGGAGGCTGCGACAGAGGGGAGATCTGCACGCGGAGGCTGCGCCATAGGAGGGTCCGGAGCCGAGGGGGCGCCCGGGGCTCGCGCCTAGTGGACAGTCGCCCAGAGGTCTGCGTCAGGTGAGAGCCCGGGGGCTGAGTCAGCAGGAGTGAGACGCGCACGGGAGGCTACGCCCATAGTGGGAGAGCGCGCTCGGAGGCATGCGCAGAGGGAGAGCGCCCGGGAAGGCTGTGCCTAGAGGGGACGATCGCCGGGAGGCTCGGCCAAGAGTGGGGAGGAGCGCCCGGGAGGCTGCGGCGCCAGAGGGGAGAGCGCCCAGAGGGCTGTGCCAGAGGGGAGAGCGCCGCGGGAGGCTGTGCCAGAGGGGAGAGCGCTCCGGGTGAGCTGCGCCAGAAGGGAGAGCGCTCCGGGTGAGCTGCGCCAGAAGGGAGAGTGGCCCGGGAGGCTGCGCCAGAAGGGATAGCGGCCCGGGAGGCTGCGCCAGAGGGGAGAGCGCCCAGGAGGCTACGCCAAAGGGGAGAGCGCCTGGTAGGCTGCGCCAGAGGGGAGAGCGCCGCATAGGGCGTCGTGCCTCAGAGGGTAAGCTCTGCGGGAGGTTGATAAGGGGAGAGCGCTGCGGGAGGCTGTGCCAAGAGGGGAGACGCTCACGGGGTGATCTGTCGCCCAGAGGGGGAGAGCGCCCGGAGGCTGCCGCCAGAGGGAGAGCGCCCTGCGGAGGCTGCGCCAGGAGTGGAGAGCGCCCCGGGAGGCTCGCGGCCGTAGGGGAGAGACGCCCGGGGAGGCTGCGCCAGAGGGGACATAAGCAATGCGGGAAAGCTGCGCCGAGGGGGAAGAGCGCCTGGGAGCTGCGCTAAAGTGGAAAGAGTCTCGCTCGAGGTTGAGCCAGGGGGGAAAGAGCGTGCGGAAGGCTGTGCCAAGGGGGAAAGAGCGCGCGGGAGGCTGTGCCAAGGGGGAAAAGACGCGCGCTGCTCTGTGCCAAGGGGGAAGAAGAGCGCGCGGGAGGCTGTGCCAAGGGGGAAAGAGCGCGCGGGAGGCTGTGCCAAGGGGGAAAGAGCGCGCGGGAGGCTGTGCCAAGGGGGAAAGAGCGCGCGGGAGGCTGTGCCAGTTGGGGGAAAAGAGAGCGTGGGAAGCTGTGCCACTTGCGTGAAGAGAGAGCTTGCTGGAGGCTGCGTCAGGTGGGAGGGGGAGCGCGGGAGGCTTTGCCTATGGGCCTCCTTCTAGAATCAACTTGTAAAATTATTCTAATGAGCTAGAAGGGCTATGGGATGTTACCAAAGCCCTTCCGTGGTGCAGCTTCAGAGGCTGGTCAACAAGTAGATTACAGGGTAGATGATAGATAGATGTGCAAGATCAGATAGAGATACAGAATATCGTAGATAATACGATGTAGATAGTAGATATGAGATAGAGATGATATGAAGTAGATAGACTATAGATCGAAGATGAGATAGATATGAGATAGGAAATTGGATAGTAGAGATAGATATAGATAGAGTAGATACGATAGATCATTAGATAATAGATAGTAGATAGATAGATAGCATAGAAGTAGAATTTAGGTAATTAGAAGATAGATATAATAATGGAATCGATAGATTCATATCTATAGATATGAAAGATAGGGTTATAATCTGCCAGCTTCCGTTCTCTGCTCTTCTCGCGTAAAGGCCGGTCTGCTCCTGCGACTCTGTCTCGAGACTCGCTCTAGCCTTCTGACGTTCCTGCTTGACGATACATTTGACGCATAGGATCTGCAGATACCGATATGAGATAAGACTCATCGAGATAGGATCGAGATAATATGAGATAGATATTGAATATGATATGAGATAATATCGAGATAGAATAATGATAAGATACGATAGATATGAGATAAGAGATAAAGATATGAGATCGATAGCTATGATAGATGAATGTAGTAGATAGTGAGATAGATAGATAGAATAGATAGTATAGATGATAGATAGATAGAATAGGAGATAATAGAGGATAGGATAGATAGACTAGATATAGATAGATATGAGATAGATATGAGTAGATTAGATATGAATAGATCAGATGCGATATGAGATAGATATGAGATAGATGATATGAGATAGTATGCAGATGAGATAGAGTAGATATGAGATAGCATATTGAGAAGAGACTATGGATAGTGTATAGATAGATATGAGATATCAGATATATAGAAGAGATAAGATCATGAGATAGATTGATAGAGACGGATAGATAGATATGAATAGTATAGATCGCTAGAGATTAGATTAGCGACGATAGAACGATAGATGAGATAGATATGAGATAGATATAGAAGATATTAGATAGATATGAAGTATGAGATAGATAGATTAGGCGATCCAGAGCTGCACTCACTATTCTGCTGCTGGTGCAGTCACTGTGTACATACATGACATTACTTATCCTGTACTGATCCTGAGTTACATCCTGTATATACCCCAGAGCTGCACTCACTATTCTGCTGGTTCTGTAACTTATATATAGAGAACTTAGTAAATCACAGCTGCGAGTAGTTGCCTCTTATGAATGATGTAATTTTCTCTTTCCTTATTCCCTCATCACCCATTACACCCATCTTTCACCCTCCATTACCTTATATATAAGGGCAAATACAAGGAGATTCCGTTCCTTCCATAAAATAAAATAAATGTGATGTGCAGCCCATTTATGTCCTGGCGGTGGCATTGATCTGGCTTTCACATTTGATTTTCCACATTCAGACATTAAAAGAAAGAAATATAGCGCTGTTACTTGAATTGCGCTCTCAGACGATTACACGGGAGATCTCTGCGGCCGTTCTGCCGCGTTACGTGTTCCGGGGGATATGGACGTGATATGATGATGGATTATGGGACTGACGTTGTTATAGGGCAGTTGTGTCCGTAGCCGCAGCTTCTCGGGTGGTGGTCTCCAACCTGCTGACCCTCCCAGCCCTGTACATTCTTGAATCGATTAGGTCTGCCTGGAATTTTGGAGAGGAACCACCACCTTTTTTAGGCTGAGCTTCTGTAATATACACACAGGTCTTATTTAAATTATTCCTTTCTTTATTTTTTGCTCCAATTTGAGTCCTGATGTTAGATCCTGGTTACTGAAAGTGTGTTAATTAAGAGGCCTAACTGCACCTGCAAACACCATAGTGAACAAAAAGCCCCTGCAGTGATTATAAAATGTCACACTACAGCAATAAATATCACACAAGCAACCAAACACAGCATTCAGAGCAGACACCGAATACTGGAGACCCCAGAGCAGACACCTAATACTGGAGACCCCAGAGCAGACACCTAATGCTGGAGACCCCAGAGCAGATGCCGAATACTGGAGACCCCAGGGCAGACGCCTAACACTGGAGACCCCAGGGCAGACGCCTAACCCCAGGGCAGACGCCTAACACTGGAGACCCCAGGGCAGACGCCTAGCACTGGAGACCCCAGGGCAGACGCCTAGCACTGGAGACCCCCAGTGCAAACCAAATGAATAAATAAACCCTCTCCTTTGCTGGCTCTCCTCCATGTGCCGCTCTGCTGTGTCCCCTGATGGTTGTCTGCCCAGAGCAGAGCTGCAGCAGGAGGGGACTGGGGCGCAGTACAGTACAGCTGATAAGTGCTTAGCCCTTCTGGGTCCTCTCCTGGTCCAGGGGCTGCTCTGCTCTGGGTCATTATCCCGGTGCATCAGTGTCAGGAGTCTGGACACAGAGTGGCAGGAGTGGACCTGGTAGCAGTGAGAACTTCTCATTTGCCCTCACCGCTACCCGGCCTCCTGCACTAATGATCACTTCATTGGTTATGGAAGTTGTCACTGGGCTGTCAGCAGGGTGCAGCAAGGCTTGATAAACTGTGGGTTGTGCATCCTCTTCTAGGTTTTTAGATGAGATGAATGTGGCTGCACTTTATGTACATGCTCAGTAGTGAAGCTCATCTGCTACAGATCAGAGGAATAAGGCGCTGAGAAGGAATACCCACACTTATCTTGGAACAACTAGAGGGACCAGGAAAACAGGAGTGTGCCGTCACAATGGGAGACCATTTTGAGTCAGAAGTTTGGCACATCCTTAGTGGACATACCAGTCGGAACCTCCAGCCGATTTTACATAGCACCAGTGCCTGCCGTAATTCCAAGGAAGTCACCCTATTCCTTGGAGGACACTATAGGGACTGGAAATAACCCTAAGCGTGAAGCCCCCATCCATCTTTATTACTGCAACCCTTTAATCATCATATATAAGAGCTGGCAGCCCGGTGCCCCCCCGGTCATCATTACCCTACATCCTCCCCTTTTATATTCGCCAATTCCGACCATTACCCAAGCGCCTGTCGTAAAGGATAAAACCCCCTCGTATGAGCCCGCAGCGGTTAACGCAGGTTAATGCAGTCTTTGGCCGGTGCAGCAGAGCTGACGCGTATTGGAAAATGCACATTAGCGGAGCCCCCACTTGTCCTGTACCAGATAATGGACTGAGAGGTTAAAAGCGCGGAGTGTGCGGCTCGGATCTGCAGAGCCGGGCTAATTACCTCGTTACTGCGCTGACTCTAATGTGACATGTTTATTGCCTTAACTAACAACTCATTAGGTCTCTTGATGTTTTTGTCAATATTAATTCTTTCATTTAAGCCAAGTCAAAGTTTAAACAAAGATGTCCAGACTGAGAGGTGGCCAGAATATACAGCAGATAGTCCACGCTGTGCCAGGACCGAGCCTGGCCAACCTCCGCAAATGCCAAGACATTTCGAGTCGTTGACCTCAGGCGGCGACCAGTGCTAGTTATCTGGTATAGTAGAACGGCTGACAGTTCAGGAGTCTCCCCATCATCTCTTAGCTACATCCCCCTGATGAGCCATGAGTTACTCAGTAACTCCTCCTGGCAGACAGCGCCCACTGATGGAGATTAGGTGACATGCATGTAGTCCTTGTCTTTCCAGTTACATCTTTTGTAGGCCTCCATTCACACTGCTTACAGGGAATGCTATTCACTACTATTGATTTGTACATTTCCTGGAGGAATAACAGAGGAGCGGAGTTCTACAAATAAGGGAATACATGACTATACTAAAATGGACGTGTCCATAGAATCGATTTCCTGTGTAATATGGACGCTTGAGATGAGGAAAACTTAGCGTAATAATCCATGTGGAAGA
Organism: Engystomops pustulosus; assembly: GCA_019512145.1. Lineage (NCBI taxonomy): Eukaryota > Metazoa > Chordata > Amphibia > Anura > Leptodactylidae > Engystomops > Engystomops pustulosus. The sequence continues at coordinate 49,085 of WNYA01002033.1, forward strand.
CGTAGTCATCTCTGTATAACTTTCCACTGTGTTAATAGTTTATTAAAGGGCTTTTCCAGGCAAAAAAAATTTTCATAACATATCTGCGTAATAGATTCTGAATTTGAGAGCACCGTGACAGATCAACTGGTCTCGATAGTTTATGAAACAGGAAGCAGACAGCGCCATTCACTGTGTAGTGGCTCAACAGAGTCACTGCAGCTTAGCTTCATTGAAATAAATAAGAACTGATCAGCAGTAACATGGACTGACCACTATATAGCTTTTCATTCTCTCTTTATTAATGGTGAGTTGGATGGGCCGGAGTTGGATGGGCCGGAGTTGGATGGGCCGGAACCCCAGGGCAGACGCCTAACACTGGAGACCCCAGGGCAGACGCCTAGCACTGGAGACCCCAGGGCAGACGCCTAGCACTGGAGACCCCCAGTGCAAACCAAATGAATAAATAAACCCTCTCCTTTGCTGGCTCTCCTCCATGTGCCGCTCTGCTGTGTCCCCTGATGGTTGTCTGCCCAGAGCAGAGCTGCAGCAGGAGGGGACTGGGGCGCAGTACAGTACAGCTGATAAGTGCTTAGCCCTTCTGGGTCCTCTCCTGGTCCAGGGGCTGCTCTGCTCTGGGTCATTATCCCGGTGCATCAGTGTCAGGAGTCTGGACACAGAGTGGCAGGAGTGGACCTGGTAGCAGTGAGAACTTCTCATTTGCCCTCACCGCTACCCGGCCTCCTGCACTAATGATCACTTCATTGGTTATGGAAGTTGTCACTGGGCTGTCAGCAGGGTGCAGCAAGGCTTGATAAACTGTGGGTTGTGCATCCTCTTCTAGGTTTTTAGATGAGATGAATGTGGCTGCACTTTATGTACATGCTCAGTAGTGAAGCTCATCTGCTACAGATCAGAGGAATAAGGCGCTGAGAAGGAATACCCACACTTATCTTGGAACAACTAGAGGGACCAGGAAAACAGGAGTGTGCCGTCACAATGGGAGACCATTTTGAGTCAGAAGTTTGGCACATCCTTAGTGGACATACCAGTCGGAACCTCCAGCCGATTTTACATAGCACCAGTGCCTGCCGTAATTCCAAGGAAGTCACCCTATTCCTTGGAGGACACTATAGGGACTGGAAATAACCCTAAGCGTGAAGCCCCCATCCATCTTTATTACTGCAACCCTTTAATCATCATATATAAGAGCTGGCAGCCCGGTGCCCCCCCGGTCATCATTACCCTACATCCTCCCCTTTTATATTCGCCAATTCCGACCATTACCCAAGCGCCTGTCGTAAAGGATAAAACCCCCTCGTATGAGCCCGCAGCGGTTAACGCAGGTTAATGCAGTCTTTGGCCGGTGCAGCAGAGCTGACGCGTATTGGAAAATGCACATTAGCGGAGCCCCCACTTGTCCTGTACCAGATAATGGACTGAGAGGTTAAAAGCGCGGAGTGTGCGGCTCGGATCTGCAGAGCCGGGCTAATTACCTCGTTACTGCGCTGACTCTAATGTGACATGTTTATTGCCTTAACTAACAACTCATTAGGTCTCTTGATGTTTTTGTCAATATTAATTCTTTCATTTAAGCCAAGTCAAAGTTTAAACAAAGATGTCCAGACTGAGAGGTGGCCAGAATATACAGCAGATAGTCCACGCTGTGCCAGGACCGAGCCTGGCCAACCTCCGCAAATGCCAAGACATTTCGAGTCGTTGACCTCAGGCGGCGACCAGTGCTAGTTATCTGGTATAGTAGAACGGCTGACAGTTCAGGAGTCTCCCCATCATCTCTTAGCTACATCCCCCTGATGAGCCATGAGTTACTCAGTAACTCCTCCTGGCAGACAGCGCCCACTGATGGAGATTAGGTGACATGCATGTAGTCCTTGTCTTTCCAGTTACATCTTTTGTAGGCCTCCATTCACACTGCTTACAGGGAATGCTATTCACTACTATTGATTTGTACATTTCCTGGAGGAATAACAGAGGAGCGGAGTTCTACAAATAAGGGAATACATGACTATACTAAAATGGACGTGTCCATAGAATCGATTTCCTGTGTAATATGGACGCTTGAGATGAGGAAAACTTAGCGTAATAATCCATGTGGAAGACGTAGTCATCTCTGTATAACTTTCCACTGTGTTAATAGTTTATTAAAGGGCTTTTCCAGGCAAAAAAAATTTTCATAACATATCTGCGTAATAGATTCTGAATTTGAGAGCACCGTGACAGATCAACTGGTCTCGATAGTTTATGAAACAGGAAGCAGACAGCGCCATTCACTGTGTAGTGGCTCAACAGAGTCACTGCAGCTTAGCTTCATTGAAATAAATAAGAACTGATCAGCAGTAACATGGACTGACCACTATATAGCTTTTCATTCTCTCTTTATTAATGGTGAGTTGGATGGGCCGGAGTTGGATGGGCCGGAGTTGGATGGGCCGGA
>WNYA01002034.1:1580-51515 GCA_019512145.1 Engystomops pustulosus
TCAGAGTGTAAGCTCCTGTGACCATTGTACAAGCACTGTCACCTCCTGTGTCCCCCTCCTCCTCATAGAGTGTAAGCTCTTGTGACCATTGTACAAGCACTGTCACCTCCTGTGTCCCCCTCCTCAGAGTGTAAGCTCCTGTGACCATTGTACAAGCACTGTCACCTCCTATGTCCGCTCCTCCTCATAGAGTGTAAGCTCTTGCGACCATTGTACAAGCACTGTCACCTCCTGTGCCTCCTCCTCATAGAGTGTAAGCTCTTATGAGCAGGGCCCTTAGTCCTGTTGTATAATCAGACCATGTTATTATTGTGTAATGTCATATTTTGTCTGTATATGTCCCCCATGATCTATATAAATAAAAATATATTGTATCCATTGTATACTGTCCATTACACCCCAAAACGGCTCTATTACCAATAAAATCCATCCCACAAAAAACACAACCCATTCACGGTGAGGTGTATTGAAAAAAAGGGGGAAAAGTTCTATCTCCGGGATTACATAAATAAAATATAAAATTATAACCTAATAAAGTGTTCTTCCCGTCCACACTAGGCTGTGTTATAGTGTGTCATCCCCTTAGATGTCCTCGGTAAGTGCCAAATGCAGAACCTCCCACAAAAACCAAGTTTTTCTTCAAATTTCCTGTATGTTTGTTAATAGGATGACTTATTTATCTGAAATTAAGGTAAAAATGAAGTGTTTGGCGGCCATAATTTATTATATCCCTATTATTATGATTAATAACAGGCTGCAGCACATTATTATCACAGAACACAAGTGTCACACAGCCAAGAAGAGGTTAATCCCCGCCCATCTGGTGTCAGGCATCGGATTGGTTGGTTAGTCGCAGCAGCGTTTTGTATTCCCCGCTGCTATTGGTCGGTTGTTCTGTCACTCTCCGCGCTCGGCCCCTCCCTCTGTGTTAGCGTTATGGATGATTCTCCTGACAGACCTCGCTGAGGACGGGACATGGAGCTCTCGTATCAGGCGGTAAAGACGGCGGCTCAGACCCGGGAGGCGGTAAGACGCCATCTTCTTATCCAGGCTACTGACAGGCCGGGAGCTGAGCACGTCCGCTGCTAGTATATAACCCTACGCGCTATCGGGGCGGGCATGCTGGGACTTGTGGTACTTCAACAGTGTGAAGTTAGTTTTTCTGCTATTCACATTGATTATGTGCGTTAGCGCTAAAAGTTTCATCTGGTTGTCAAGGTGACGCGTTCCCGGCGCTTCCGCTCGGCGGCCGTGCGCATGCGCGTCGCGCGGCATCACGTGACTCTGCCTGGGTGGTCACCGCGCACGCGGCTTCACCTTTGGGAGTACAGCGAGAGTTTTTATTTATTTTTTTGAGGGGATTTTTTTTTCTCCTGCATTGTCAGAATATCCCACACATAATATCTATAGACACAGGAATGTGATTTTATTGTGTGAAAAGAAATCTACCATCATTATCACACATGACAAACCAGGGACATTACTCATAGATTCAGTGGTATCTTTATATTTGTTATCCATGGCCTCCTCTCTTCTGAAAGCAAATGTTGTTATTATGTTTTAGGGGGGTGTTTCAAGAGCCCTTCCGAACTGTAGCTTCACTGGCTGTTACACTGTTCCTCCTCTGCTCCCTTAGCGCTTTCCTCCCTATGCCTGCTATAAGCTCACATAGTGAGTGAGGAAAGTGCTCCTACACAGTGTAAAAGCCTGTGAAGCACAGAGCGGCTCTAGTAACACCCTAAACATCATTAACATAATTATAAAAGTTGATTTTAGAAGGAAGCCATGATCTATGAGTAAGGCTACATTCACACTAACGTGTGGAGGACGTATATACGGCCGATACCACGTGTGCCACCACAATTAGTTGAGTCCCTGTGACAGACTACAAGTGGCCACTGTGATGGCTACTGACTACAATTCAGCCTTTATATCTATGAATTCTTCTTGTTTCTTAAAATCCATTGGGCGATAATTTGCCAGGTATATTTGGACCCAGTAAAACGGTGACTTTCCTTCCAAGGGTCTCAACAGTAATGATGGCACGTGCAAGGTATAGCTCAGCAATACACTGGCCTCAGCGGTCATGTCCGATTCATGTACATGCTGCCTTTGAGGCTGCTGTTTGTCTGAGTAGTCACATAAACCACAAATGGTCCGACTGGACTGCATTTTTAAAAATTCTTTTTAGGGGTCCTGTGTTCTCTCTGCATTGTTTTAAGCCTTTGTTCTCCCCCACTGTATTATATGTGGAACCCCCTTAAATTATAACCACACCTGAACATGGCTGATACCAATAATCAAAGAAACCCAATAAGAAACCTTTATAGCTTTATCAAGTGATGCTGAGGCTATGAATGCGGGTCAGTCTGCAAGTGCTTTGGGGGAGGGGCTTACTTGCCGGATTCCCCTATAGACCGCTACAAGTGCTCCCGATCTCCTCCGGAGGCTCCACTAAACTCCTTTTATTGAAATTAGATGGACAATTTAATTCTCAACCGTTGTCATAGCTGGGTGTAGGCAAATGTGATGAATGAGTCCCGCCCCCGGTGCACTTGCAGGCTGATGTCACACATCTACCTACACTCATGTCTCTGCATTGCTTCATCAGTTTGTGATTAGACACAGCAGTATTATTGGTAGGGGGAGACATTTTGGACCTAATGGAATCACTGGAACTATACAGTCTAAGCAAACAGCGCCCTCCTCCGTCTAGTGGCTGTGTCTGGGAACTACAGCTCAGCTCCCGTCCAAGTCAATGGGTGCACATTAATTTTATTTCTAATGGAGTTTTAAGGACCAACATCCAGTATTGCACACAGCGTTCTCCGCTAACCAATCAGGACGGCTCTCATCGCTGCAGGTAGTTACATTGTATCATCGCCTAGTGCATGAGATAGTCTGACACATTGTAACGAGCCCTCAGCTGTGTCAGTGAGGAGAGCTGGACAGGTTAGGAGGTTGTTACATGATGATTATTCAGTCTCTGTGCCTCGGGTAGAGTTACAGGGTTTGTCGCCTCCTCACGTGGGGTATTTGTATCCTGGCTACAGGACCGCGGCCTCCATTGTCTGCTGACAGTCGCCTCGGGCGTCTGATAATCCCCGACATTTGTAAGTGTTGTGGTTTTTTATTTCTTCGGTGAACAAGGCAAAGTTCTAGACGGAGATGCCTGGAACCGTACTGCATCATAACACGGGGTTAAAGGGAGTGGTGACTTAGAGCTCCGCCTCACGAGTAACAGCGGTCGTACAAGGTCCTCCGTCTAAGGGCTCATTCACACGGCCGTTCATGGGTCCGCGCCATACACCGCAAAAAGATGGAGCATGCTCTTATCTTTTTGTGAGTGTGTGGCCGTGCGCCGCTGTTTCCTATGGAGGAAACCCCCAGAGCCCTTCTGGCTCATTAGCATAGTTTTAAAAGTTGATGTTAGAAGGAAAGAGGCCATGGATAACAGATATAAGAGGATACCACAGTCCCGGTGCCTGGATCTTATCAGGATGGACTCTGATGGGAGATTTCCTCTAACCTTATCTACATGATGGGGAATAAGTGTCTGATCGTTTGGGGGTTTGATTTGCCTCGGATCGCTTGTAATCATAAGAACAGCCCCAGTAAATGTAAAGGCGGTGACTTCTCCAATCACTTTTATAGGTCTCCTAAATTGCCAGTGATGATCATGGACGTCCTGAAGTGCGATAACTTCCTCCATCCCATTTCACTGCTTAACCCCTTCATGTTGCAGTGTTTTTTTTGTTTTTTTTTTCATTCATTCTTTGCTTCCCATGTTCAAAAATATGTAACGTTATTTTTGATTTTTTTTTCGTGTGTGAGGGCTTATTTTCTAGCTGCACTAGCAGCTCTGCGCCGTACAAAGGGAACCTGTCATCATATTTTACCCCATTAAACCAACACCCCATCAGGTAGGGTATGAAATGTCTCTTTGATGTGAAGTCTTGACTCCTTTTACCTATATAAAATCTCCTCTAAAGTCGACAATGAGCAGAGACGAGTCATGTTTCATGGTTGCAGGGGGAGAGTCATTTCAGATGCCCCTATCTTTGGTTCTATAAGTCCTAGAAACATGCTGCTGGTGTCATATTAAAGATAAGAATCTCATATTTCAGATTCTTTATGGCTCTGTGATCTCTGTATCTCCAGGTAAAAATCCATAAGTCTGATGTGATCTGAAAGATGAGATCCTTATCATTAATATGACACCAGCAGCATGTTTCTAAGTGCTATAGAACCAAAGATATGTGCAGCCTTTAGGTTTCACTCCTCTTAACTAAAACATGACTCTTCTCTGCTCATTGTTACATGATAGTTTATAGGAAAGTAGATGTGAAGTGGATAGTACAGAAGATGGAGGCTTCTGAAGCGACACTATCCCTGCAGCCTCTAAACTTGACTTATCTCATAGGACAATGCGGTAATACGTCACATTTGTCTGATTTTGGGGGAGATTTTATTTTTTATAGGTAACCGGGTGGGATTTCACATAAGAGAGAATTCTAGAGAGGACATTTCATACCCGACCTGAGGGGACTGGGCGTTTAGTGGATCTGATGACGGGTTCCTTTATAGGGGATCTCCAAGAGTGACATGTAATGGAGAGTGACTCTTGTTCCTAGTTAGAGCTTGTCCAAGATGAAAAATTAAATTGGAGATTGGTAAATGGTACAACACCTGGGCCCTACAGTGTTCAGCTGTGGACAGCGCCGTACACTGTATAGTGGCCCAGTTCATGTATTGCAGCTCAGATCCATTAACCCTTTTAACCGGGATCGGTAATTATGGTTGGGGTGATCTTTGATGTCGTCTTTTTTCACCACTGTTCTGCCATGTTATTTTAGGATGAACAGCGGACGGAGGCTCGGAGGAAGAACCTGCTGCTACTCATCATGCATTACCTGCTGCAGGAGGGGTAAGTACTAGGGCAGTGATGGCAAACCTTTTAGAGGCTGAGTGCCCAAACTACAACAAAGACCCGCTTATTTATCGCAAAGTGTCAACACAGAAATTTAATTTGTGATTTATACTCCCTTCACTGTCACAGTTTTCATTGATACCAGCACCTGAAAAATACTTTAAAATAGCTCTGTGCACAGCAAGTCCTGTGCTGTCTGGGACTGCAGGAAGATACCTGCAGTTATCTCTGGTGATGGCCTGAGTGCCCACAGAAAGGGCTCGGAGTGCCACCTCTGGCACCAGTGCCATAGGTTAGCCATCACTGTACTAGGGGGTGCCCAAACATCACCGGATCTGTGGCACAACCTGTTGCATTTCAGTGTTATTTTTTTTTAAGTCCTCATACACACCAATGCTGTTTTTGTTCTTTTTGTCCCGGTCCCATCTACTGAATCGAGGAATTTACAATTATTGTTTCCTTTACGTGTTGGGGGTTTCCGCTGTCTGAGCCTCATATTATAGAGCAGGTCCTATTGTCCGGGTGCTATCCATTGAATTAACAAATGTAGTTGGGGGGGGTTCCGCTGTCCGGGCCACATGTTATAGAGCAGGTCCTGTCCATCCCCCCTGTTTACCTCTCAGATAATCTGTACAGACAGTCCCCGGGTTACATACAAGATAGGGTCCATATGTTTGTTCTTAAAATGAATTTGTGTGTAAGTCGAAACTGTATATTTTATAATTGAAGATCCAGACAAAAATTCTTTTGGCCTCAGTGACAATTGGAGTTTAAACATTTTTTTGCTGTAATTGGACCAAGGATTATCAATAACGCTTCATTACAGACACCTTACAGCTGATCATTGCAGCCTGGGACTATAGTAACATCCAGAGGGGGCAGAGGGGTCCGTCTGTAACTACAGCACAGATGGACTCCGGTAACACCACCAGAGCCCTACTGGTTTATTGGCATATTTTTTAAAAGGATAACACATATAAGAAGATCCCACAGTCCCGGTGCCTGGATCTATGAGTAATGTCCCTGGTTTATCAGGATGGATTGTGATGGAGATTTCCTTTAAATTATATTTGACACAAAGTTCATATTGGAATGAATTAATGGGGTAATGATTATACCCCGGTGATGCTGGATTTTGTATCCATTGCCGTCACCATGGCTCTCTGCGATTGGCTGTTGTTGTCACATGGTGGGTTTTAAGTGTGACCCCCTGCAGGCCGAGTGACTCCCAATATGGCCGCCATTAGAGGTCTGGCAGGTAGGATCCACATCACCTCATACCTCAGTTCTCGAGGGAAGCCGATGGTACAAATCCTTCCATATCCTGACCCTACATATCCTACATCTTGGGTCCTACAACATATAATATGGGATCGTAGGGCATAACGTCTCGTTCTCCTATAACGGATTTCATGTCTTCCAGTTACGTGGATTCGGCAAATGCTCTGGAGCAAGAAACCAAATTAAACCTGAGAAAACTTGAAGTCTGTGACAACATCGACCTGGAAACCATCCTCATGGAGTACGAAAGCTACTATTATATAAAGTTTCAGAAATACCCGAAAATCACTAAGAAAGCGGGTGAAAACGGTGAGTCTCTTACAGACAGGGGGCTATTGCTGGACACTTCACTGGTTAAAGGGAACCTCTCACCTGGTTTTACCCCTTTAAACTCCAAACCCCCTCAGGGGATGACATGTCCTTTCTAGAATTCCCTCTTTTATGTAAAATCTCACCTGTTTACCTATGAAAAAATTGGCATCAAAGTCATATGACATATGAAAATGAGTAGAGAAGTGTCATATTTTACATGAGATGAGTCAAGTTTAGAAGCCGGTAAAAGGGGGGGGGGGGTGAGTCACTTCAGATGGTTCTCTGGTGCTGGTGTAATTGTAATGATGGGAGTTTCCCCTTTAAAATTGCATCAGGCTTGTGTTTCTGTGAGCTACAGAACTAGAAATCCAGGCAGGTAAAAACATAGTCAAGAATTGGATCTTGATCTGCAGCTCACAGGAATACAGTACAGTAGGTAGCGGAAACAATATGTACCAAACAATAGACGGATTAATCGGTTCACAAAGTACCATGTAATGTTTCGCTCATTAACAAAAAAAAAAAAACTCTTAAGGGGGTTGTCCCACGAAGCAAGTCAGGCCCTATCCACAGGGAATAAAATAAGGAAGATAAACCAAAAGTCCTTAACATTGTACGTTCAAACCACATTTATACAGAACTCGAGAAGAGACCAGGACAGACTGGACACAAGACAGTAGGACAGTAAGGATCGCGGGGTATAGCAGAACTGCAGTACAGTATGCAGATCATATTCTTAAGTCTTCAAATTCCTGAAGCCTCTAAAAGTGACTCATCTCAGGTAAAATTTGACTCTTCTGTGCTCATTGTTACATGACTGTGGCAGAGTTTTTTTTTTTTTTTTTATAGGTAAACATTTGAGATTTCACAGAAGAGGGAATTGTAGAAAGAAGATTTTATCCCCGATTAGTAGTTTTTTATGTTTGGGAGTGATAGGTGACACTATACACCTTTGCCTAGTAAAATCTTTAGTTTTGATGACTATATCTCCTTCTATTACAGATGGTAAAGTGTACGTGAAGCCTCGGAGTGGGGGAAGACTGAGGAGGTAAAGTCTTCTGACTGGAGCCTCGGCTGCAGAGCAACACAGGATAGATACATAATGGAAACCTGAGGGACCCCAATATTAGTCGCAGGGACCATTGGTGCTCTATGTTATGTATCCCACATTGCCATCATTTTCCAGTTCCTAAAATGAGACTGAATATAAAGGACTCATTACAGTTCAGTACTCCTAATAGATACAGTATGTGTGTATGGACATTAAAGCAGCACAGAGGGTTTCAGATTTTATAAAAAGTAGTGACCTGTCCATTCATGTAGAGGCAGGAACAGCACAGAGTATTTCAGGAGATACTGGTCCAAGTTCCCTCGCACCACAGCCTCCCGTCAGTGCAAGGAATGGATCTATAAATAGACAGAATTTCATAATATAATTGATATGGTTTGTGTAATGAAAAGTAACATTTTCCAATATTATTTCTATATCAATTCCTCACATGACCAGGGAAATACAGTTTCCTCCCACACTCCAAAACATACTGGTAGGATGATTAGATTGTGAGTCCCATTAGGGCTGCGTGATCTGTGTGCACCATATAAATAAAGGAATTATTATTATATAACGTTATAACGAGACGTGCACCTGTGTGACATCACATGACCAGGGATATAACGAGCCGTGCACCTGTGTGACATCACATGACCAGGGATATAATGAGAGGCGCACCTGTGTGACATCACATGACCAGGGATATAATGAGACGCGCACCTGTGTGACATCACATGACCAGGGATATAACGAGCCGTGCATCTGTGTGATATCACATGACTACATCCAGAGATCTGGAAAAGGAATTGATACAGAAAGTATACTGGCACATTGTATAACTTTTTATTACACAAACAATATCAATTATTTGATATCAGTTGACGACCCCTTTATGGTAATACGGACCAATGGACTGTACAGATATGTTACATTTGTCTCCCATCTTTCCTCAGAACTCCCAGTAATTCTTCCCAGGGTCTTCCAAGAATCACCAACCATAATATTGTCCAGCGCCCGGTGTCCAGAACGTACCCCAGGATGGCGGAGAGGGCGGCGAACAGAGAGAACTCCAGACAGGTGAAGTAATGACAGAAGTGCCAGGGCGGGCGCAGCTGCCACCCTATGGATGCCATTGTCTATACTAGGGTCTGCCAGGCCTCTGTTACACAGCACGGGACTGTACTGGACAGAGAAGGGCACGGTGCCACCATCAGACGTGTGCCACCCTGCCTGCGTCTGTCTCTTTGTGCCGCCTGTTTTGCATGACCTACTAGCCGGATTAGATGAGCGGATGAGGTCGAAATATCTCAGATTTTTATGAATTGTTAACGCTGATTTCTTAATTCTTGCCTCTTGCAGGAGAACGGTGGCAGCAGTCCCCAGGAGGTCGCAGAATTCGGGTTGAATGTTTCCTCTATGAATAAAAATTCATCAGGGGAAGGCGTTTCACAGAGGAGGGTCAGTATGTTGAACTTTATAATATTATACTGTCCAAAATGTCAGGATGAGGAGTCCCCATGTCACATGGTGATAACTTGTCTTTAGGATATGCTATAACTATAATCTATAGAGAGGGACTATAGAGTGTAAGGTCGCGTGCAAAGGCCACTTTCACACGGTCAGTATTTGATCAGTATTTGATCAGTATTCTGCATCAGTATTGGGAAGCCAAACTAAAAAGTAGTATCTACGCAGAAAAAGTAAGATGGAAAGATGTGCGTCTTGTCCATGTTTTGGCTTACAAATACTGGTGTAAAATACTGAACAGATACTGAGCATGTGAAAGTTGCCCCAACCTGGCCCTTGTTATAAAACAAACCATAAAATAGGCGGCACTCCAACTTTAGAAAAATCAAAACTTGTAGGTTTATTCCCCCCACATAGTGACGTTTTAGTTGAGCGATACAACCTGGTCCTTGGCCATTCACAGCTCCATTCAAAGGTAATGGGAGGTCCAAAGAGGAAAGACTGTGAAACTGTGGACCCCAGGATCTCTCCGGTTTTTGAAAATACCCAGTGGCTGACTGTTACAGAGATGAGGGTTTGCTACAGTTGCTTCCAGCATAGTCTACCCTCATGCACAGCACCTACACTGACTGTTAGCCTCTGGGTGCTTTGTATTATTTCCATTCATTCACAGCAAACTGAGATAATGACAATTACGGTATAAGAAAATTAAACACATATTAGAGCCCTGAATAGATGCACCAATGATTGATCATTCATCACTGCAATAAGGTACACCCTACACTTGTGGTGCCGGACCTATGTCACGGGTGCCAGAGGTGGCACTCAGACCCCTCTCTGTGCGCACCCAGGCCAGAAGTTTGCCGGACAGGACCCAAGGCCTCCTAATGCAGCCCCAGGCAATGCAGGATGTGCTGCATTCAGCGCTGGATATCCCAGCCATATGGGGGGTTAAAGGGTGAAAACCTCACCTTAGATGTCATATACATTCACTGCTGCGATACAGGTTGGAGGACAGTCAGTGTTGTCATAGGGGCACCTAGAAGCCACTTTTATATGTTGAGATGCAGACTAAGGACCATGAACTGAATCTCTTACTTCTATTACATAGAAACATTTTCTGTTTGCTTTTATTACACAGGGACAGATCATTGATTTTCGGGGAATGATCCAAGACGCCATCAAGGGGGCATCCAATGAAATCGCCATGAATACCCTGAACTACAATCCTGACCCTTCAGTAAGTTGGACTGTCTAAAGCAGAATTGACGAAGATGGTGATGTATTTGAAGAAGGAGTGGTAAAATATGTTAGAACGTATAGCACCTATGGGACAGGGTCTTGTTCAGAGGTATTTCCGTGTACAAGTGGAGAAACTTTCTCACTACAGACTCCCTCCCATTAATCTGCCGTCACGATTGGAGCTTTGATCTTGATGTCTTTGCGGGTACCAGAGGCTGAACCCACAACTATCAGACTTTTATGGTATATGCCTTGAATATAGTCATAAATGCTGAAATTTGATTACCCCTTTACTGATGCACCCTATTACAACTACAAGGAAGTCCAATAAAAAAAGCCTCCTAGAAGTAGTGTTCATGGGGCTAGGGCAGTGATGGCTAACCTATGGCACTGGTGCCAGAGGTGGCACTCGGAGCCCTTTCTGTGGGCACTCAGGCCATCACCAGAGATGACTCCAGGTATCTTCCTGCAGTCTCAGACAGCCCAGGACTTGCTGTGCACAGAGCTATTTTAAAGTGACAGCTCTACCTGGGACTATTTTCTGCTTTATTGGTGTCCTCAGGTGCTGGTATCAATGAAAACTGTGACAGAGCAGGGAGTATAAATCACAAAATAAATTTCTGTGTTGGCACTTTGCGATAAATAAGCGGGTCTTTGTTGCAGTTTGGGCACTCAGTCTCTAAAAGGTTTGCCATCACTGGGCTAGGGGGACCATCACACAACTAAGTTGTATACTAATGAATAAAGGTATTCAGTGGAAGCAAGCAGAGATTTTGGAAGTTATTTGAAATTGATACATAAGTGAGAACATTGTATTATCTGATTCATTATTATTCTGATTTCTCCAGGAAAGATTACTCAAGCCGGTCAGCGCTTTCCTCGGTGCCAATAGCGAGATGAGAGAACTGGCTGCGGTGATAAGTCGGGTGAGATTACTTTGTGCCCTTGTAGTGGGATTTGTATCCAATAGACATTTATGGCATATTTGGTGGATGTACCAGAAATGTTTAAGGTGGTAATGCCCCTTTAAGGAAATATCCACATCACGTTTTTTTATGGATCCATTCAGCATATGCACCAGAAAAGTTCCTGACATGCGTGATAAGTTCACATCATGTTTTGTGCCATGCATTGTAGTACACGTTAGGCGGATTCCCAAAGTGGCCTTACAACATATGGCACTGACATATCCCCCTATATGCTTATACAGTGGGGTACATCTCCCAGGTACCCCTCTCCGCCCGGATATTTGGGGGAGGTGTGAACAACCACGGCAGCCAGCAATATCACTGTCCTGAAATATGTACCCGCTCAGCGAGGGTGGGTGGAGGATGCAATAATATGCCTCCGTCTGCCAGTATATGTTCATGGGTACACTTGGCGTATACAAAAAAACGTGACGTGAACCCAGTCTTGGACATTCACTGGCAGGTGACATTGCATTCTGCAGGAAACGCAGGATGCAACTAGCTACATCTTTCCATCTTGAATCGGATTATCATTCCCCGTGACCTCGTCAGAGTCAGCAACGTTCTGTCTCCATGATAGCTGAAGTCTATGTAAGACTCCAGGGCTTATCGTTTCTGGAGATCTGTTACAATGTGAATTTTTTTTCCTGCCTTCCCAGTACTTGGCATGGAAGTATAATACCATGACTAGGAAGTACAATTTGTTACGGAGAAAACAAGCCCTCATAAAGCTTTATATATGGAAGAATAAAAAAAGTTATAGATATTTAAAGCAGCAGAGCTAAAAATTAAAACTCAAAACAGAAAAAGGGCATCAGCAGGAAGGAGTTAAATACATTGATCATTGTATCCATTGGATACATTGTATTTGTATACTGTAGTTAGTCTTTTACGGTTTCATGGATAATCTGAAATCTGTTTTTACTTTCCAGGACATTTACCTGCAGAACCCAAATGTCAGGTGGGACGATATCATCGGACTTGATGCAGCCAAGCGATTAGTGAAGGAGGCGGTGGTGTATCCAATCAGGGTGAGACACCCGCACAATCCATGTTCTTAATTCCCGTAATTAGGCCTCCTGTAGTTTGTGGACGTGTGTGAGCCATTGTCTCAGTGTCTCGCTCGTGTCCCCATGTATTTCTATGGTCTCATACACACAGCTGTGAAAAGCTTGTGTTAGCCGATTACCCTTAGGTCCTCCCAGTGGAATGTGAAAAAAAACTAATGGTGCACAGGTATCATCCAAGTGCCCTCAATATTTTTGGATCAGTTTATAGGTAAACTGGAGAAAGTTGGTGACTTCCAAGCCTTACATTTTCTTTAATGTAGGTCTGCAAAAACAGATGACGCATGGATCGTTTTTGCTGACTGCAGAGACAGACAAGACAAAATAACATTAGGTAGCGTTACAGTTATAATTGGAGAAACAGTGCCATCCTTTTCCCACAGGCTGTGTATGGTATTGCAGCTCACATGTAGTCACGTCACTGATGCTTTTTTTTTTTTCTTTTTTTTTTTTGAAAGACAGGTGACATATTTTTGCCTAATACTGGGGTTCTCCAGCCAAAAAAAAAAATACAAATCATACCTCACTGAAATACTTTTCTCAAATAATGTTATTAAAAATGCAAGAATCTTTCTGTAGTTTTTCAGCCTTTGGGTGAAGACACACGTGGCGTTTTTAGGCAGTTTTTGGGCCGTTTTTAGTTAGTGCGTTTTCACACACGCAATAAAAACGGACAAAAACGCATGCGTTTTTAAAAACCGGACGCGTTTAAAAAAAAAACGGAACTAAAAACGGCCTAAAAACGCCACGTGTGTCTTCACCCTTTGCATTGTGAGGGGACTGTCTTTCCTCCTGGTACTGCTCCTGAGATGCTTTAAGTCTAAGATATTACAGAACGTTTCCTTAAATTTGACCCAAAACCCTTGGTATCCAAGGCAACAGTAATGTGAGCCACAAGCCGGCCTGTATTTAAAATGAGAATTTATGGCATATGCAATAAGAAGTGGGAATACCCCTTTACTGATACCCCCTAATACAACTAATCCAATCAGAAAAGCCACCCCAAAAGTTGAGTGCTTGGGGCTTAGACACACAAGCATATATGGCAGCAGACTGGACAAACTTCAATAACAATATTTCATGTTCTATACCAGGCGTATGATACAGCTATATATAAATCCATATAACTATTTCATTGCTTCTAATGAATATTGTTATTAAGGCTTTTAGAAAATCCTCATTTTAATAACCGGTGAGCTTGTGTGGGCGACCACACTAGGGGTTGCCTCTGATACCAGGAGTTCAAATTCCATTTAATACAATTGATACAATACAAAATTTATACAATACGTATAGCCCTCTCAGTAGTGTGAGAGAGCCGTGCTGACAGGAGACTGTCCCTGGGTACACAAGGGAGGGGGAGCATTTCCTGTCCACAATGAAAAGGTCAGCATTTATTTGTTTATTTGGCAGTAAAATATCATTTGCAATATTTTTTCCTTTAATTTTATTTTTGTTCTTCTTTGTAGTACCCACAGCTCTTCACTGGCATCCTGTCTCCTTGGAAGGGGCTGCTGCTGTACGGACCACCAGGTAATATATAAGTTGTCTCTTAGCACAATATCATTGAATATCTTGCAGCACCCCCACAGGAGAAAACTGAGAACTATTTCCAGATACATACATACAGCATAGAGCCATGCAGGTGAAATATAGACATTTAAAGGCACGGGTTGTCAGGACGGTGATGGTGGCTTAGTGGTAAACATTACAGCCTTGCAGCGCTGGGGACCTGGGTTCAAGTCCCAGGGTCAACATCTGCAAAGAGTTTGTATGTTCTCTCCTTATTTGTGTGGGTTTCCTCCGGGTCCTCCGGTTTCCTCCCACACTTCAATACATACTGGTAGGTTGATTAGATTGTGAGCCCAATGGGGACAGGGACTGATTTGGCAAGTTCTGTGCGTAAACTGTGTGCACTATATAAATGAAGGAATTATTATAGGACGGTGGAAAGATCCTTTTTAAAGTTTTGAGTCTAATCTTGTAGTTACAATTAAATTTTTTAGGTAATATTTTATGTGATGTTTTTAGGCACTGGGAAGACCTTGCTGGCTAAAGCGGTGGCCACAGAATGTAACACCACCTTCTTCAACATTTCTGCCTCTACAATTGTCAGCAAATGGAGAGGGGATTCTGAGAAACTTGTGCGGGTAGGAACGATGCAGACCCTGTTATAATAAGAGATTTCTCTTTAAACATGTACGACTCCAGTTAGACTGGTCTGGACATCTACTTTTACATAACCTCATTATTCCGTGTATTTTCAGGTTTTATTTGAGCTTGCCCGGTACCACGCGCCGTCCACCATCTTCCTTGATGAACTTGAGTCTGTAATGAGTCAGAGAGGAGCAGGACCCGGGTATGTACAGCTCTTCCACTGCTGAGGGTCTGTTTTGTATTTTTTTTGTTTTTTTTTAGCTCTGTTTTTTGGCATTATTTCAGAGTAAATAGAAAGTATTGTGTATGTCTTATTAAGGGGTATTCTCATAAATACTGGATAGGTGCGAGTCCCCAGTTCTCCATGAATCATTGACAACTAAAATAGAGAGGTGGCCTGATTTTATACAAGTCTACGAGGACATGCCTGGCCACCTCTCCATTTTAGTACAATCTCCTACAAGGGTAACGGGGACCTCCGTTCCTGATTTAGACAGCGAGTCCTATCTAGACAATACTCTGTAATCTACACTGATACATTGTAGCAAGCTAGCAGCCAGATTTGTACACTTGCATCCCATCTAGACCATGCTCTTTAAGCTGAACAAGCTGCACTCCAGACCGATACATTGTAGCCAACTAGTAGATAGTTGAATAACAGTATCCATACAGGACAATGCTCGGTGAGCCTAACACATTAGGATCAGATGCATAAATCTCACTTTTCCACAATGTAGGAGTTTTGAGTCCACACCTAGATACAATTATACGCCTCTTTAGAAATTTATGCCAATATATCAGTCTGTAGGTTGGTGAACTCACAGACCATTGTCTAGACTGGATACATCTGTGCAAATGTTGCTGGTAGTTGGATACAATGTAGCTGTACATTGAAGGTTGTTTAGCTCACAGAGCTTTGTCTAGGCTGGACACAATTGTACAATTTGCTTAAACCTGTCGTGTGCAGTCCAGGCAACTTAGCTCACAGAGCATTGGGTACAATCCTATCCACTTCAGATATTCACAACACATTTTTAGTGTACAGGGGTGTTGAATCTGTTGTACTTCATATTGTAGCATGTATGGTACGAAATCTCCAGGGTCAACATCTGCAAAAAGAGTTTGTATGTTTGCGTTGGTTTTTTCCGGGTCCTCCGTTTTCCTCCCACACTCCAAAATATTCTGGTAGGTTGTTTAGATTGTGAGACCCATTGGGGACAGGGGCTGATTTGGAAAGCTCTGTGCAGCACTGTGTAATCTGTGTGCGCTACATAAATAAATCTGGAGGCCACAGTATAAATCGGTGGAGGCTTTACAATATCACACAATAATTATTTCATGAATTGTTTCTATTGTATTGTAGCTTCGCCTCATTTTACATCTCACTCCTCATTTATTCCCTGCAGGGGAGAACACGAGGGAAGCCGCAGGATGAAGACAGAATTGCTGGTTCAGATGGACGGCTTGTCCCGATCAGATGACCTGGTGTTTGTACTCGCCGCCTCCAATCTCCCGTGGTAAGAGATGAGGGCGCTGGAGCCTGTGAGCGCAGATCCGCAGCCGCACGTCAGCAGGAAGGGCCTTAGTTTTGCTTAAAACATTTAAAGATTAATTGTGATTTCTCCCCTCTAATGTTTATTCCTCAGAGTAAAATATAATCTTTAATAACCTGCCGGGCGGCCATATGCCAGTATTTACCGAGGCTCCTCTAACTTTATACCCAAGTTATTTACTCCGGTTTAGCTGAGAAGGGTTTTAACTTCCAAAGTGTAAAGTACTTAAAGCTGCAGAAGTACAAGCTAAATGTGGCCCCAGATATAATCTGATTTATAGCCATGTACAGATGTGAGATCTGATCTTCTGCTGCCAGCGGGGGAGGGGGCGCCCTACAACCCCCATCATCTCTCAGTAATCTTATGTGGCAAATGGAGTTTCCTAAGGCACAGTCCGCTCTGAAAATTTCTAATATTTATGTGTAGAAACCTAGGTAAGTAAGATTTTTGGGGAATTTTTATTGTTGCACCCCATTCTGGGTTGAAAATACTAATAAAAGTGCATTCCCTGCCTACAGGGTAAATATCTGATCACAGGGGTCTGACAGCTAAGATACAGCATAATTGGCACATCAGGGCGACTGCCCTTAAGGCTATTTACACACGTTGCAGATTGTCATGCAAAAAGTCCACATTAAAATCTACATCCAACACACTGGGGCAGATTTGTTTACCCGGTCCTGTCGCGATCCTGCGGTGCATTGTCCGACGTGGATTCGGGTCCAGTGCGATTCACTAAGATCGTGCGCCGGAGTTCCTGCAGGTGTCACTTCTGCCCCGAGGTCCTCCCAGGGTTCACCTACTTTTTCCCGGTGCTTGTAGGTGCTTGATCTTGCGACACAAATCTTTTTCTAAATTCTGCGTTTTATCCGAATCCGTCGGGTTGTCCCGACACAATCCGATGGATGCAACACAATCCGATCGCGTGCGCCAAAATCCTCTGGCAATTCGGCACAAAATGGAAATATTCGGGGAAACCAGACAAAAGTGCGGCGTTCGGACCCTTAGTAAATGAGCCCCACTCAGTTTTATGTGCGTTTTTAATGTGGATTACATGAGCATTTGCCTTTAGGGGTTGATCTTTTTGTGCGTTTTTTTTTTATTTTATGTGGATTGTTTTACCAGCCTTTCAGTCTGAAAAAGCACTTTGATGCAGATTTTCACTCTGCACATGAAAAATAACTTGCATCAAAAACACATTGGGGCACATTTACTTACATTTCCCCCTGTAGTTCACAGAAAGTGCATTGTCCGTGTATAATGCCCTGTGCCGCGATTCACTAAGATCATGCGCCCGATATCCTGCATGTGTCACTTCCCCGCTCAGGTCCGACAGAGTTCACCATCTTTTTAGTGGTGCATGTACGTGTTTGGGCATACGACACAATTTGAAAGTTAAATCCCGCGCTCAGTCTGAATCAGTCGGATCGTCCGAAGGCCACGCCCCCTGATTTCTGTCGTATGGAAGCAGCACGGCTGCGCCACAAAAGAATCACGTGCGACACAATCCCAGTGCAGACACCTGTTAATTACCTGCGCAGGCCGTGTAATCCCCAAAAAGGTGAACAGTCCGACAAAAGTAAGCAGCGCGACCCTTAGTAAATGAGCCCCATTATCTACATTACTTTTGCCAAATCACATTCACTTTAATGCCTCCGTATCGTGCTGCAGATTTTCTTCACCTAAATCTACACCTAAAATGCACATAGAATCTGCAGCGTGCGCAGTTAGCTTAAAAGAAATCTCCCATCATGATAAACCAGGGACACTTACTCATAGATCCAGGCACCTCAATCTTTCTAAAATCAATTTGCAAAATTATGCTTATAAACCAGAAGGGCTCTAAGGGTGTTACCAGAGCCTCTTTGTGCCCTAGCTTCACAGGAAACCGGAGGACCCGGAGGAAACCCACGCAAACTCTTTGCAGATGTTGACCTGGGTGGGACTAGAACCCAGGACTCACATCCACTGTGAGACTTGCTATGGTATATGAGTGGCAAATCTAGTGGGAGAATCTGCAGCATCTCTGCTGTTTGTGAACCTACCCCTGACTAGGGCAATGCATCGGTCTGGCTCATGCACATCAGTACAAAATTGTAGACGTTGCTCTGTTACAAGCACCCAGTAATAACATCATCTTTACACTAGGGAGCTGGATTATGCCATGTTAAGGCGCCTGGAGAAGAGGATTCTGGTGGATTTACCCAGTAAAGAAGCACGAGAGTCCATGATCCAGCACTGGCTGCCACCAGTGAGCAATAGCGGAGGGGTGGAGCTGAGAACGGAGTTTGACTACAGCCTGCTGGGAGAGGTGAGTACATCGTTCACTCCTGTAGAAATGGGCATGCTCTGTCCCTCTATACTAGGAGTCAGTACTATGTGCAGTATATAGAGAGCAGGACACGTGTTACTTCTCTCCTCTGTCCCTCTATACTAGGAGGCGTCGGTACTAGTGCAGTATATATTAGAGAGCAGACACATGTTAACTGGCTCTCCATCTGTCCTCTATTACAGAGTCCAGTACTAGTGCAGTATATTGAGAGCAGGCACGTTCCTTCTCTCCTCAGTACTGACTCCTAGTATAGAGGACAGAGGAGAGAAGTACGTGTCCTGCTCTCTATATACGCACATAGTACCTGACTCCTAGTATAGAGGACAGAGGAGAGACAGTACGTGTTCTCTCCTTTACTGCACATGTACGCTCTAGTATAGAGGACAATGTGCAGTATATAGAGACGCAGACACTTACTTTCTCCTCTGTCCTCTTACTAGGAGTCAGTACTATTGCAGTATATAGAGAGCAGGAACTGTTTACTTCTCCTCTGTCCCTCTATACTAGGAGTCAGACTATGTTGCAGTATATAGAGAGCAGGACACGTGTTCCTTCTCTCCTCTGTCCCTCTATACTAGGAGTCAGTGCTATGTGCAGTATATAGAGAGCAGGACCCATTTACTCTTCTCTGCCTCGTCCCTCTATACTAGGAGTCAGTACTATGTGCAGTATATAGGGTGCAGGACACATTTTACTTCTCTCCTCTTCCCTCCACTAGGAGCATTACTATGTGCAGTATATAGAGAAAGCGGACACGTTCTCTTCTCCCCTCTGCCCTCCATACTAGGAGTCAGTACTATGTGCAGTATATAGGGCAGGACACATGTTACTTCTCTCTCTCTGTCCCTCTTACTAAGGAGTCAGTACATGTGCAGTATATAGAGACAGGACACGTTACTTCCTCCTCTATAACTAGAGTCATACTATGTGCAGTATATAGAGAGCAGACACATGTTCCTTCTCTCCTCTGTCCCCTCCATACTAGGAGTCAGTCTATGTGCAGTATAAGGGTGCAGGACCATGTCTTTACTCTCTCTCTCCTCGGTCCCCTCTATACTAGGAGTCAATACTATGTGCAGTATATAGAGAGCAGGACACATGTTACTTCTCCTCTCTCCCTTTCCTCTATACTAGGATCAGTACTATGTGCATTAATAGAGAGCAGGACACATGTTACTTTCTCTCCTCTGTCCCTCCATACTAGGAGTCAGTCTATGTGCAGTATATAGGGTGCAGGACACATGTTACTCTCTCTCCTCTTTCCCTCTATACTAGAGTCAGTACTATGTGCAGTATATAGAGAGCAGGACACATGTTACTTCTCTCCTCTGTCCCTCTATACTAGGAGTCAGTACTATGTGCAGTATATAGAGAGCAGGACACGTTACTTCTCTCCTCTGTCCCTCTATACTAGGAGTCAGTACTATGTGCAGTATATAGAGAGCAGGACACGTTACTTCTCTCCTCAGTACTGACTCCTAGTATAGAGGACAGAGGAGAGAAGTAACGTGTCCTGCTCTCTATATACTGCACATAGTACCTGATCCTAGTATAGAGGACATAGAGTAGAAGTACGTTTCTCTCCTTTACTGCCATGTACCTCCTATACTAGAGGACATGTGCAGTATATAGAGAGCAGGACACTTACTTCTCTCCTCTGTCCTCTTACTAGGAGTCAGTACTATTGCAGTATATAGAGAGCAGGATACTGTTTTACTTCTCCCTCTGTCCCTCTATACTAGGAGTCAGGTATTTGCAGTATATAGAGAGCAGGACACTGTTCCTTCTCTCCTCTGTCCCTCTATACTAGGAGTCAGTCTATGTGCAGTATATAGAGAGCAGGACCATTTACTACTTCTCTCTCGTCCCTCTATACTAGGAGTCAGTACTATGTGCAGTATATAGAGGGCAGGACACATTTTACTTCTCTCCTCTTTCCCTCCATCTAGGAGCATTACTATGTGCAGTATATAGAGAGCGGACACGTTCTCTTCTCCCTCTGTCCCTCCATACTAGGAGTCAGTACTATGTGCAGTATATAGAGAGCAGACACATGTCTACTTCTCCTCTCTCTGTCCCTCTATACTATAGGAGTCCAGTACATGTGCAGTATATAGAGACAGGACACAGTTACTTCTCTCCTCTATAACTAGGAGTCATACTATGTGCAGTATATAGAGAGCAGACACATGTTACCTTCTCTCCTCTGTCCCCTCATACTAGGAGTCAGTCTATGTGCAGTATATAGGGTGCAGGACACATGTTTTCTCTCTCTCTCCTCGGTCCCTCTATACTAGGAGTCATACTATGTGCAGTATATAGAGAGCAGGACACATGTTACTTCTCTCTCTCCCTGTCCTCTATACTAGGAGTCAGTACTATGTGCAGTATATAGAGAGCAGACACATGTTACTTCTCTCCTCTGTCCCTCCATACTAGGAGTCAGTGCTATGTGCAGTATATAGGGTGCAGGACACATGTTACTTCTCTCCTCTGTCCCTCTATACTAGGAGTCAGTACTATGTGCAGTATATAGAGAGCAGGACACGTTACTTCTCTCCTCTGTCCCTCTACTAGGAGTCAGACTATTGCAGTATATAGAGAGCAGGACACATGTTACTTCTCTCTCTCTCCTCTGTCCTCTATACTAGATCAGTACTATGTGCAGTATATAGGGTCAGGACACATGTTACTTCTCTTCCTCTGTCCCCTTACTAGGAGTCATTACTATGTGCAGTATATAGGAGCAACCATGTTACTCTGACTTCTCCTCCTCTGTCCCTCTATACTAGGAGTCAGTACTATGTGCAGTATATAGAGAGCAGGACACGTTACTTCTCTCCTCTGTCCCTCCATACTAGGAGTCAGTACTATGTGCAGTATATAGAGAGCAGGACACATGTTACTTCTCTCCTCTGTCCCTCTATACTAGGAGTCAGTACTATGTGCAGTATATAGGGTGCAGGACACATGTTACTTGCGTCTCCTCTTTCCCTCCGACTAGGAGCCAGTACTATGTGCAGTATATAGAGAGCGGACACGTTCCTTCTCCCCTCTGCCCTCCATACTAGGAGTCAGTCTATGTGCAGTATATAGAGAGCAGACACTGCTACTTCTCCTCTCTCTGTCCCTCTTACAAGGAGTCAGTACTGATGTGCAGTATATAGAGATCAGGACACGTTACTTCTCTCCTCTATACTAAGGAGTCATACTATGTGCAGTATATAGAGAGCAGGAACACATGTTCTTCTCTCCTCTGTCCCTCCATACTAGGAGTCAGTACTATGTGCAGTATATAGGGTGCAGGACACATGTTATTCTCTCTCTCTCCTCGTCCCTCTATACTAGGAGTCAGTACTATGTGCAGTATATAGAGAGCAGGACACATGTTACTTCTCTCTCTCCCTTCCTCTATACTAGGATCAGTACTATGTGGCATATATAGAGAGCAGGACACATGTTACTTTCCTCTCCTCTGTCCCTCCATACTAGGAGTCAGTGCTATGTGCAGTATATAGGGTGCAGGACACATGTTACTTTCTCTCTCTTCCCTCTATACTAGGAGTCAGTACTATTGCAGTATAAGAGAGCAGGACACGTTACTTCTCTCCTCTGTCCCTCCATACTAGGAGTCAGACTATTGCAGTATATAGAGAGCAGGACACATGTTTACTTCTCTCCTCTCTCCTCTGTCCTCATACTAGAGTCAGTACTATGTGCATATATAGGGTGCAGGCACATGTTACTTCTCTCCTCTGTCCCTCTATACTAGGAGTCATACTATGTGCAGTATATAGAGAGCAACCATGTTACTCCTCTCCTCCTCTGTCCCTCTATACTAGGAGTCAGTACTATGTGCAGTATATAGAGAGCAGGACACATGTTACTTCTCTCCTCTGTCCCTCTATACTAGGAGTCAGTACTATGTGCAGTATATAGAGAGCAGGACACGTTACTTCTCTCCTCTGTCCCTCCATACTAGGAGTCAGTACTATGTGCAGTATATAGAGAGCAGGACACATGTTACTTCTCTCCTCTGTCCTGTGTGTAGGAGACTGACGGTTACTCAGGATCAGATATCAGGTTGGTTTGTAAAGAAGCCGCCATGAGGCCGGTGCGGAAAATCTTCCATGCACTAGAAAATCATCAACAAGGTAAGGAAAGGGTGTGTGCGGCTTTATCCGAAATATCTAAAGGAACAGTTAACATTGAAAAAGTGCAAAAAAAAACCCAAACAAAACCCTCCTTCACAGGTAGATAGTGATGTCTGGCTGCTGCACAAGTCAGCGAGCAGTTATGTCTCAGGCAGAAGGATATGATAGATAGATATATATGGTCTTGCCACAAGGGGGCGTAAACGTCCTTCTACATTCAGATCATTGACTGCTGGACATGATACATGTGAAGACGTCTTACCCCGGGGATCCCAGTATTTTCGTCTTTGACCTCCTTTCCTAGTTTGCTTCATGTTACAATTAAAATTAAGAAATATATATATAAATTAACTCTGTGTGTACCAGGAGATCCCCCATTTCTTTCCTCCTCCCCATCCTGAGTCATTCCTTTAAGATGAATGACTGCAGCAGGAGCCTCACCCTCTGCACTGCTTGGGCTCTAGGCGCTGCCCAGCTGGTTAAAGGACTTGTCCCAAGTATTTATTATCTCATATCCACAGGGACCCCCCAGGGATCAGAATAACAGCATAATAATAAGCATTCACCCTGCTGGGAGATACCAGAGCGCTGTGCTCGACTATGTCCATTGTGGCCATACAATTGAATGGAGCGGCAGGACACATGCCCATCCTGCTGCTGCACCCATCAGGATCCCTGAGAGCTGGTGGTCCCGTTCCTGTGATTGTGGAAGTCCCACTCTATGGACCTTTACTGACCAGCTGGTTGTCCTCCATCCTGTGCATTGGGGGATACCATAAATACTTGACAACCCCTTGAAGCTCCCCTATTACTACACAGCGGGTCCAGAATCAATACGTCTAAGCCTGACAATGACTTCTTCCAGGGAGCAGAGACTTGCCCGTCATCCGGCTGGACACGGTCACCACATCAGACTTCCTGGAAGTCTTAGCCCATACGAAGCCATCGGCTAAGAGTCTGGCCGAAAAATACAGCGCCTGGCAGAGAGAATTTGAGTCTGTGTGAGGATAAGGAGCTGCCAAGGGGACACCACCGGGACCTACCTGCCCTCCGTGACATGGACATGAGAGACCAGGCCCTGCCGCCATCTGTTGCTCTGTACGAACTATTAAAACAATAATTTAATACCTAAAGTATATTTTTATTACCATCCTACAGTATCCGGCTTGGATTTGCATTCAGGACATTCGCTGGTCTTGGATTTTCGGGGACAGGTAAGTTATATAGTGTATGATGAGAACATGGGGGCACCGGAGAAATCTGATATCAGTGTCTGCTCTATTCCTTTGTCCTTATGATCCATGGGGGTCTCACTACTGTGACCCCTTTCAAGCTCCTAGGATATTGTATTTTCCTTGAGGAACTACAGTATAGACAATCTCTATACTGTGCTATTGCTAGTTCCAGACTGAGGAGGGGTTGTCCAGCCTCGGGGCAGGGGGTTTGTTATATTTAACCCTGTATGGTGCCGACAAAAATAGTTGAGCGCAGAATTGCCAGTGCCAGTTGATATTGTATGTCACACCTGAGGCTCCATTAATTTAGGGTAAAATAGACACCCGTCCTTGTGATCCATGGGGGTCTCGCCACTATGACTCAGTGTATATGGGGATGTGACATCACTGGAAAACCAATTTAAATAAAGCTCCGGGCATCCAATTATTTATCATTGAAGAACTACAGTAGAGGCAATCGCTATACTGTGTTACACCTAGTCCCGAGGAGGAGGCATCGCACTCCTTCCCTCAGGTCCAGCACTAGACAGAACACTAAGGGCCACATTTAAGAAAAGTGCAGTATCCTGTGTATAGTGCAGGGGGCGCCAGATTCATGATTTGTGGTGCACGTTCTTCACGAATCTGGCACACCCTGTACTGCTCTGCCAGACTGCATCATTTTTTAAAATTTTTTTGGTGCACCTTTAACATGGGGCCCGGGACACATTTCTATTGGACTTTGCATGATAAAAGTGGCGCACATTCCGACAGAGCCCCGGAACGGCCCTTTCAGTGCAGAAATTTGTGTTGCACGATGACTAGTGCACCCGCGCCACACGAAAGGGACACGTGTGACACAAATGTGGTGCAGACACTTCTTACATACACGTGCAAACAGTTTTCACGAAAAAGAACGTGCAGAAAGTCCGACAGAAAACTGGGGCAAGGTCCTTAGTAAACATGGGCCTAAATGTTTAGGGGGTAAAAGGGTCTCCTTTAACACCAATCTAACAGCAGTCTTTCCACGTGCCTCTGGGTTGGTCGTAATAACCAAACGGAATGGCGTTGTAGAATGCGGCCATCTTTTCCTAATCCTGGACAATCCCTTTAAGCTTTCCTCTACTGATCCACTTGTAAACCTTTTAGGATTTGCATCTCCTCTGTAATCTAGATGTAGAACGTGAAGGCTCCGTCCTTTCTTCTGTCTTAGTATTTATCCTGGTAAGAAGAGACATGGACGATTAATGGCGTCCTGTGATCACAGCAGCATCAGCGCCGACCTCTAGAATACAGGAGAGTGAAGCGTAACGAGAACATCAGACGCTAGCGATTTATAGATAAGAGGCCGATAACCAATAGACAGGGCAGGCGCCTTCTCCCAAGAGCACCAGGAGGTTTTTATTTAGCAGTGGAGGATCCCTTTAAGACCCTGCAATCAGTCCCAGTCTATTTTACGGTTCATCAGATTCTCACAGCAGATTCTTCAGTATATGATCCACGGCCTCGGGAAAACTATCGCAGGTCAGATGAGGCGCGGGGCGGATTTTGGCCTCATCGCCTGCTCTGTACTTCCCTGTTTAGAACAGAAGACAAACAGTATGCAGGTTACTCTACAGAACTGGTGATCTTTACAAGCTAATACAACATCTCTCCGTGTGATCTGTTGTAGACTTTGTGGAGGACCCCAGCAGCCTCTAGACGATCAGACATATCGCTCTATGAAGCCCCGATCATCTATAGCAGTGGTGGCGAACCTATGGCACAGGTGCCAGAGGCGGCACTCAGAGCTCTTTCTGTGGGCACCTGGGCCATCGCCCCAGCACATCATACAGGACTCAAAGAATCTTCCTGCAGTTCCAAACAACTTAATAGATGCGGCTTTCAGTCATATTTTGATACTTACTTCGCTACTTGGGACTGTAGGAAGAGGAGAATGAGTAGACGGGGCCGAATTATCTTTGGAGGACCTCCTGCTGGCGCCACGATTTTCTCTGTGTACAGAGGGACACTGGAAAGAAGCTACAATGATGCAAATTTTCCATCTTTCTACTGTGTTGCTGTCCTCAGGAGGCCAATATGATTGAAAGTTGTTGAACAGGGAGCAATAAGTTACTGCTTTAATTTTTAGTTGGCACCTCGCGATAAATAAGGGGGGGGGGTTTGAGTTTGCAGTTTGGGCACTCGGCTGATAAAAGGTTCGCCATCACTGATCTATAGTATAAGCAGGTAGGGGGGAACATAGGGAACATACACTGCCTGACCCCCTGGAGGGTGTACATGCCAAGGGGGCCACTAGAGGGCAGTGCTACATATGGAATACATAAAACATACAAATGTAGCAGAGCTGGAAGAACCGCTACATTATTATGGGTTACTACTGGTTTTACATAGGACTGCAGCTTATCGCAGAGGTAGATGACAGCTCAGGCCAGGTCACTTACATCTCCTAGACACAAGATTATTTTTTTAAACTCATAATTTACTTAACCTCGTCCTATTATCATTGTCTCTGTGCTGCACCCTTGTTTTGATGCCGCCAGGGCTTGCAGTGGGCAGGACTGAACAGTCAAGGACTAGATTTCCCATGATGATTCTGGACAACAGGGGGCGGTTTAGCTTGTTGTTTACACACTGCACACACAGCAAGTCTTATTACATATGACCCATTAACTGATCAAGGAAATGTCTAATCAAGATCCATTATGATAAACCAGGGATCATGACTGGGAATCTTCTTATATTGTTTATCCATGGCCGCCTTCCTTATAAAATCAATTTTATGTGTATGCTAATGAGCCAGAAGTGCTCTGGGGGGTGTAACCAGAGCCCCTCCGTGATGTAGCTTCACATGCCATTACACTGTACATTTCCCTTTCCAACTGTTTCAAAATTGCAGAGGAGACAGCGTAACAGCCTGTGAAGCTACAGCACAGAGGGGCTCTGTAACGCCCTTCTGGCTTATTAGCACAATTTTAAAAGTTTATATTAGAAGAAAGGAGGCCATGATGGTAGATTTCCTTTAAGCTCTAGTCACAATATATAAAATGTGAAGTAAGGGAAATCAGATTTTGTCCCAGGCTTGATCTGATGCAGCGCTGCAGGGTAAAGCATAAAGGATGCCTAGAGGATCATACTAAGCCCCTGATGGACTATCTCGGACTAGACATCACTGTAAGATATAAAGATTGCCTAAAATGCAACCCAGAGATACTCACCAGTCTTTACTAGTATCCCCAACATGCCGGTGTCCTGTGCGCCCCCAATGTCATCCCTGCAGTCCTGTAAGAAAGGAAGACGGATCCAATATCAAATACATATTTCAGATCTCTGTTCTATTGATCTAGAAGGAGAATTGTAATGTCATCCCTCAGGTCCAGACAGTGCAGGGTGTACATACCAGGGGAGGCCACTAGAGGGCAGTGCTACACGTGAAATACATAAAACATATACACTCACCGGCCACTTTATTAGGTCCACCATGCTAGTAACGGGTTGGACCCCCTTTTGCCTTCAGAACTGCCTCAATTCTTCGTGGCATAGATACAACAAGGTGCTGGAAGCTCCTCAGAGATTTTGCTCCATATTGACATGATGGCATCACACAGTTGCCGCAGATTTGTCGGCTGCACATCCATGATGCGAATCTCCCGTTCCACCACATCCCAAAGATGCTCTATTGGATTGAGATCTGGTGACTGTGGAGGCAATTTGTGTCCAGTGACCTCATTGTCATGTTCAAGAAACCAGTCTGAGATGATTCCAGCTTTATGACATGGCGCATTATCCTGCTGAAAGTAGCCATCAGATGTTACAGGGTACATTGTGCTATAAACGGGATGGACATGGTCGCAAACAATACTCAGGTAGGCTGTGGCGTTCTGTACCAAGGGGCCCAAAGACACCAAATGACCACCACACCACCAGCCTGAGCCGCTGATTACATGGCAGGATGGATCCATGACACCACCACACAAGCCGACCCGCTTGATAAAGGCAGGATGGATCCGATGACACAAGCACCACCAGCCGACCCGCTGACAAGGCAGGATGGATCCAGACACCACACACCACCAGCCTGACCCGCTGATACAAGGCAGGATGGATCCATGCTTTCATGTTGTTGATGCCAAATTCTGACCCTACCATCCGAATGTCGCAGCAGAAATCGAGACTCATCAGACCGGGCAACGTTTTTCCAATCTTCTACTGTCCAATTTCGATGAGCTTGTGCAAATTGTAGCCTCAGTTTCCTGTTCTTAGCTGAAAGGAGTGGCACCCGGTGTGGTCTTCTGCTGCTGTAGCCCATCTGCCTCAAAGTTGGACGTACTGTGCGTTCAGAGATGCTCTTCTGCCTACCTTGGTTGTAACGGGTGGCGGTTTGAGTCACTGTTGCCTTTCTATCAGCTCGAACCAGTCTGCCCATTCTCATCTGACCTCTGGCATCAACAAGGCATTTCCGCCCACAGAACTGCCGCTCACTGGATGTTTTTTCTTTTTCGGACCATTCTTTGTAAACCCTAGAGATGGTTGTGCGTGAAAATCCCAGTAGATCAGCAGTTTCTGAAATACTCAGACCAGCCCTTCTGGCACCAACAACCATGCCACGTTCAAAGGCCACAAATCACCTTTCTTCCCCATACTGATGCTCGGGAGAACTGCAGGAGATTGTCTTGACCATGTCTACATGCCTAAATGCACTGAGTTGCCGCCATGTGATTGGCTGATTAGAAATTAAGTGTTAACGAGCAGTTGGACAGGTGTACCTAATAAAGTGGCCGGTGAGTGTACAAATGTAGCAGAGCTGGAAGAACCGCTACATTATCATGGGTTACTATGGGTTTTACATAGGACTGCAGGTCATCACAGAGATATAACTTGTCCACAATGTGATCTTTACAAGCTAATACAACATCTATCCGTGTGATCTGAACTAGTCTGTGTGGAGGACCCAAGTAGCCTCTAGATGATCAGACATATCGCTCTATGAAGGCCCCCGATCATCTATAATATAAGCAGTTAGGGGAGAACTTACACTGCCTGACCCCCTGGAGGGTGTACACACCAAGTGCGGCCACTAGAGGGCAATATGGAATACATAAAACATATACAAATGTAGCAGAGCTGGAAGAACTGCTACATTATTATGGGTTACTATGGGTTTTACATAGGACTGCAGGTTATCACAGAGGTAGATGACAGCTCTGCTACATCTCAGGCCAGGTCACTTACATCTCCTATCATGACGGCTTCCTCC
Organism: Engystomops pustulosus; assembly: GCA_019512145.1. Classification (NCBI taxonomy): domain Eukaryota; kingdom Metazoa; phylum Chordata; class Amphibia; order Anura; family Leptodactylidae; genus Engystomops; species Engystomops pustulosus. The sequence continues at coordinate 30,566 of WNYA01002034.1, forward strand.
GGGCCGCAGCCTGTGCTCCTCAGGGCTTCTAGGAAGAACGTCTTGGCAGGTTTTCCCACCACGGTGGCCTGCGTGTCCGTCGCATACTCCAGGGCCGTTACAAAGGGGCCCGGACCCAGGGCCAAGCCGTCTTTCTTTTTGTAATAGCGAGCCTTGTGTATGGCTATGATGGGGGCGCCGTCCAGCGCCAGTCTGTATACACATAACAGAGAGGGAGTGTTAAAGGGGTTGTCCAGGGTTCTCCTATCACCGGGTCATTGCCTTTGTGCTTGGTCTTTACATTTGCAGCAATGATATCTGTGCCAAATTTTTATTCTTTTTCATTGACAAAAACTTTCTAAAAGTTTTTAGTTTTTTTTTTAAATTCACAAAATATTTTAAAACTTTTTTGAAAGTTTTTAGTCTTTGACATGATGAATTGATGGCTTGTAGTACTTCTATAGTGCAGTGTATTGTGCTAAAGGTAAAAGGTGTAAGACTACCAGGCTATCGGGCCGAACCTCCGGCCTAATACACTGATGGCAGAACCGAGGGTATCACTGGGCCTCATCTTCCATGTAATGGCACCACTACCCTGCTATTATGTGGTGCCCTCTCCCTCTCCAACCACATAGATGACACGGCTTCTATTGACCGCAGCATCTAAGGGGTTAAGCACCCATAATCTGATCTTTTTTTTTTCAGGTCATGAGCACAAAGAGCCCATAGATGTCATAAAAAGATGTATGTACAGAAATCCACCATCAGAATCCATCATTGATTTGTAAAGCGCTACAGGGTTTGATGGTTCTATGTAAAGATTATTAGTATAATAAACCAGGGACATTGCTCATAGATCCAGGCACCACCGGGACTGTGATAATCTTCTTACATTTCTTATCCACGGTCTCCTTCCATCTAAGATCACCTTTATAATTATGCTAATGAGCCGGTACGACTCTGGGGGGGCATTACCAGAGCCCCTCCATGTTGTAGCTTCACAGGCTATTACACTGTGCAGTAGCACTTCCTCCTTCCCATAGCTGAGGGGGGAAGGTGAGACAGTAACAGTCTGAAAAGCCCGATCACAGAGGGGTTAGGGTAGCCCCTCAACTAGGCTCATTAGCATACGTTTAAAAGTTGATTTTAGAAGGAAGGAGGCCATGGATAACAAATATAAGCAGATACCACAGTCCCGGTGCCTGGAGCTATGAGTAATGTCCCTGGTTTATCAGGGTGGATTCTGATTTTAAAGGGATTGTCAGAGTGATTGCAGTAATGTGAGTGAAGAAACAAGCATTAGAGTAGCAACGATTGGACAACTCCTTTAGGGAAGTGACACAGGACAATATCCTCTGGTGAGGGATGTGCCTATGACACGCAGACCAGTGACCCCGGGATTGTGGGGTCCTCCTGCTCCTCCGTGTGCTCGCTCTTACATAGAAGTGATGCCATATACAAGTCATAGAACGCGGCTTTATATCCCCTATAGATCCTGGGGGTGATAAGATAAGAGCCGCGCAGAGATTACATAGATGTGACCTCCGCACATACTGCAGAAAGAGTCAGCACCGTAAAAAATGTCACTACTTTTTTTTTTTTTTTTTTAGATTTCAACCTAAAATGAAGATAAAATCTTAATAATAAAGGAAAAACAGTGGGGGGGGGAGGTATAAAATGTCCTATGTAAAATCTCTCCCGATTTACCTATAAAAAAATAAAAATCTCCTCCAAAGCCATGTGAAAAAGAGAGAATATTTAGAGACGAGTCAAGTTTAGAGGCTACAGATGCCCCTATCTTCTGGCAGCTAAAGACACAGCTGGAAATGTGAGCTGCAGATAAAGATCCAACTCCTGCCTATTTTTAACTGCTTGCGTATCTGGTTCTGTAGCTCATAGAACCTCAAGCCTGATGGGGTCACACCCGCGATTGGTGTCAGCACCGAACATGGGTGCTCCTGGGAGGTGAGCCTTCAGGGCGCGTTCACACGTTGCGTTTTGACCTGCGTTTTCATTGCGTTTGAAACGCATATACAACAGCTGAGTAGGGGTGATTTGCCTAATTACATCACTGTTAACATTTCTGTTAACGTGCGTGTTAACAACATGTTAACACATGCTTTTGTTAACACATGCGTTAACATTGCGGTTCCAAACATAAACGGTAATGTAAATCACCTCTCATCAACTGTTGTATATGCGTTTCAAACGCAATGAAAACGCGACCAAAACGCAACGTGTGAACGCGCCCTCAGGGTTCTGTATTGCAACCCAAAACAAACTTTGAGGTTCGCTTTGGTTGAACTTGGCCGAACCCAAAACTTGAAAGTATCTGGTCATCCCTCCTCCTAACATAACCGTCTAATGTGACTGCACAGTGTGAACTGAGCCTAAACACAATCCCGAGGAAAAAAAAGCCGAGATTTTAGAGATCTTAGAGGAAACAAAATTTTTCTGGAATTTTAGATCTAGCAGTTCAGTTTGTCATGGAGAATGACAGGCCACAATAAATAGCCGATCTTTATATAGATGGGCCCTATATGAAGGTAAAAAAAAACCCTCTATACTCTCCTCCAGCTTCTTCCGGGCCTTGCGCATACACTGTGACGCATCGGGGTCATGTCACATCATAGTGTATGCGCGGGCTCCAAGAGGAGAAGGTGGAGCTGCGGGGAGAAGGAGCCGGAGGTGAGTATAATGTTATGGTGTTGTATTTTTCAAGGGGCTCAATGTGGAAATTTCTGTAAAGGGAGGGGCAACTGCAGTGGCCATTTAATTTATGGGGGGAGGACTATGCTGTGAACATTTCATTAAAGGGAGGAGAAGCTCTGCTGTGAACATTTCATTAAAGGGGGGGCATCTGCTGTGAACATTTCATTAAAGGGGGGGCATCTGCTGTGAACATTTCATTAAAGGGGGGGCATCTGCTGTGGACATTTCATTAAGGGGGGGGGCATCTGCTGTGGACATTTCATTAAAGGGGGGGGGGCATCTGCTGTGGACATTTCATTAAAGGGGGGGGGGGCATCTGCTGTGGACATTTCATTAAAGGGGGGGGCATCTGCTGTGGACATTTCATTAAAGGGGGGGCATCTGCTGTGGACATTTCATTAAAGGGGGGGCATCTGCTGTGGACATTTCATTGAAGGACAGTACAGGCTGCAGTGGTGTCGTCAGGCGGAGAAAATTAGGCCTCAGGACACGAGGTTGGTTTGTCCGCTGTGGGGCCCAAGTCGTGTGAACAGCCCAAGGCCCATGAGACAATTAAACTGCCACTGGCCACAATATCTCCATATCCATCATGATAAACCAGGGACACTTTCTCCTAGATCCCAGGCTGCTACACTGTGCACTTCCCTCCCACTGTGTTACTTTGTATCCGACAGAGGAAAAGGGGAAGTGCTCAGGCGGTAGGGGCGGAGACGGAAAGAGATGAGCGAACTTGATGTTCCTGTTCGACCCAGACATAATGCCGGATTATACCCCCTGGCCAATCATAGCCATGGCTAATTGAATTTCGGCTGCCAATCCGGCAATATGTCCAGGTCCCGCGGCTAAACCTGAACCCGAATGCGGACATCAAGTCCGCTCATCTCTAGAGACTTTGTAACAGCCTGTGAAGCTGTAGCACGGAGGAGCTCTAGTAACGCCCCAGAACCGTTCTGACTCATTAGCATAATTATAAAAGTTGATTTTAGAAGGCAGGAGGCCATGGATAACAGATATAAGAAGATACCACAGTCCCGGTGCCTGGATCTATGAGTAATGTCCCCGGTTTATCAGGATGGATTCTGATGGTCCCAACCAACAAGGGGGAACAGCTGGAAGACAAACCCGGCTCTGCTACATCACTTCCCCTTTAAGAGGAGAAATGAAGAGACCAAGCAGGTGACAGATAATTGGGGCACGGCCGCGCACGTCTTTATGTGTGCTCCTTATTATAGTCGCAGCGCGGATGGAGCCGCTTTCCCCCGCGTTAGCGAGTCCCTCCGGAGCAGGGAGGATTAATCCGTGTGTTAAGAAGTAACCAGCCAATTACACGAGCCATAAAACGCAATCAGGCCAGGACTCACCTGAAGGCCTGATTCATGCTTTGGTAGCTGAAGTGTTCTGGAGCTAATCCTATCAGCACCGCGTTGGGACTGTCGGTGGCGATTCCTGCGAGCGGAGAAGAGAGAGGTCACAGCCGCCAGTCTCTGACATAATTGAATTGTACGCGGCGTCTATAATTTAGTCACGCTTCAGTACCCAGCCCAAGGAGGAAATTCTCATCAATGCAAAAAACCTTTAATTCTCGCACTGGTATTAAAATACCTGCTCCGTTATATATCTATACGTCCGCCATCACCTCACATGCCGCCATGAAAACTTTCTGTAACCCTTTCCTCTCCAGAATTCTAATCTCCCCCATATTTGTTACTAGACACATTGTAGCAGAAGATTCTACAGCTATACAGGTCCTCCGAGTGGTGGCACACGTGGCGTTTTTGGGCCGTTTTAAGTTAGTGCGTTTTCAGATCGTTAAAAAAATGCATACGTTTTTGTCCAGTTTTCCGAATTTGCACAATTAAAAAACGGACAAAAACGCATGCATTTTTTACGATCTGAAAACGCACTAACTAAAAACGGGCTAAAATGCCATGTGTGACATCACCCTAAGGCTGCGGTGAGACGTGGCGTTTTGAACCCGTTTTTGGCCCGTCGTTAAGCAGTCCGTTAAACGCATCCTTTTTTTGAAAACGCATCCATTTTTGACAGGTTTTACCAATTATCTTAATTAAAACTGGTTAAAAACGGAGCCATGCGTTTTTTGACGGACTGCTTAAAAACGAGCCAAAAACGGTTTCAAAACGCAACGTGTGACCACAGCCTTAGATGGAAAACTGTACACAAGGTGTAGAAGGATCCGTCAGACAGGGGCATAACTACAGGGGTAGAAGCCATAGCAGCTGCTATGGGGCCTACAGTGTCAGGGGCCCCCAGCATCTGGGGTATTGGGTGTGTATTTGCTGTATGACTGTGTATATGATGCATGGGTGTATATTCTGTATGTATGTATATTTTTTTTAAGCGGTAAGTGGGGCCCCATTCAGACGTCTGCTATGGGGCCCTGCTTCTCCTAGCTACGCCCCTGGCGGCAGACTTATTTGAGAAAGGCTCACTGTTTGGAGCGCTGCTTATTTCATTGTATAATATATATATATATATATATATACCTATATAATGATGACAATTGCTACAGAATAAAGATCCCCTGTGCCGTTGTTTTAGTTTTCTTTATAATTATGTTTGGTATTTTTGGTTCTCTTGGACGTTGCTTTGTAGTCCCTCTTCATAGAAACACATAATAGACTACACGGACAATAAATCCAAGACGGACAGAAAGAAAGATACAAAGATAATATATAGATATGAGATGGATACATAAGAAATGAACGATAGATATGAGATAAATGGATTAAACTGACAAGTGGGTGTTACCAGGTAGGAGGTGTGTCTTTACACATTCTGGTATGGTCGGCACTGATTGGACAGTATGACACAGTGTAAGAACACACCCACATCTGGTAACACCCTGTTGTCAGTTTATGCCTGGGGTGTCACTAATCACCGTAGGACTCGTCTATTACCTTGAAAATCGGGCAGGGCGCTGTCGTCCACCAGCAGCATGGGGCGCACGTTCCTCTGCTCCAGCAGGTTTCTCGCTGCTGTCAGGGATGTGAAGATCTCGTCCTCGCTGATATCAAACTGCAGCCTCCTCAGCCTCTCCAGCAGCGTCCTCTTACACTCCTTGGTCGTGTTGGTGACAAACCGTATGGTGACGGGAGCGCTGCGTAGCCTAGACCGGGAAACACAACGGGAAGACCACTGTATCACAGCTTCTATGGAGGAGCTGCAATACCGCACACAACCTGCAGACAGGGGTGGTGCTGTTTTGGGAGAAAAGAAGAATATTCACAAAATAACTTAGTAATATTACTCTCTTACCTCTTCAGAGCCTCCTGAGCCCCTGGTATAGCAGTGTCCTCAATATGCAGGGTGCCGCTCAAATCCACCAGCACCGCCTTAAGAGCTCGGCGTGTGGCCATTCTAGAAAAATAAAGCAGCACATTTATATTTTACTCTCAAATCTATATAATATAATATCATATTCCCATATAGTGCACACATCACACCCCAATAACACTATGCTACAATGTATTCAATGTACCGTATATAACAAAAAGCGCTCAGATATAGAAACAATCCAAACAATCCTGTAATACGGAGATGGTAACAAACACTAGAGCCAATTTTAGTGTATAGACAATAGCGGCATCAACCCCAGAGCAAAAACATGCATAATACGCTATGTGTTCATTTGGGTAAAGGGTATCTGCACATGTAGCGTAATGCCGCAATTCTGAATGTATCAGAAACCAGCTGAAGCAACTGATATCCAATGCGTTTTATGTGATGATTTTGTTGCTGCAGGGGGTAGTATTATGCTGTGGATTTCCACGGGTAACACTGTATGTGTATGGAAGCCCTAATAGTTTGAGACGTAGTAACCTATTAACCTAGAACGCCACCAATAGAGCCTATATAATAGGAGGGGCTCCATTAACACCCCCCTGAACCCTTCAGAAACTTTAGGGTGGGAAGGTGCTGAGGGAGCATGGGGTAAACAGTGTAACAGCCTGTGAGGCTGCAGCACAAAGGGGCTCTGGTAACATCCCCCCAAAGTCCTTCAGGCTCATTAGCATAATTATAAAAGTTGATTTTAGAAGGAAGGAGGCCATGGATAACAAATATAAGAAGATACCACAGTCCCGGTGCCTGGATCTATGAGTAATGTCCCTGCTTTATCAGGATGGATTCTGATGGGAGATTTCCTTTAAATTTGGCTGTGATTTGCGCAGTTAGATCCCTGCGATTATCTTATCAACGCAGATTACGGAGGGCGTGTTATCTGTCTGTGTCATGAGTATGACCCTGAGAGGCTGCTCTGGATTACATGGAGGAGCGCAGGGATAAGTTATGAGCCATCAGCCGTTATGACAGGTGCACATAACACTGCGCCTTATCACGGAGATATCGGCTACAATCTCAAGGTGAAAGCTGCGTTACTGTCCTTGAGAACATGCGATGTGAAGATAAGATCACAGCAGCCACAGCCTACAGACAGCCGTACAGCTAGTAGATAGGTTATCGTGTGCTCCTGCATTGTATACTGCTTGTGGCGTTACCCTAGGGGGTCACATGACTTTGAATCCGCCCCTTTTTATTGCGATGTTCCCAGATATCATATACCAACACATATCTCATATAGCACAGGTTGTTTTATTATTTTGCGGAAGCCATATATTTATTTTTCCGATTTTAGAGTTGTACGAGGGCTTGTTTTCTGTGGGACAAATTGCACTTCCTAGTGTCATCGTTTAATATTCCATGCAATGTACCAGGAAGGTGGGAAGATACTGCAAATTACAAATAAAAAAAGACAAAGTTGCGCAATTTTTGTTTTTTTACACGTTTCATATTTACAAATGTTTCATCCTTTATTTTTTTGGGTCAGTACGATCACTAATACACCACAGTTATAGAAGTTTTATTATGCTTAAAGGGAACCTGTCATCAGGGACCTCATTTTTACTAAAGACAGATTGTAAAAGCCCCTGACACCTGCTGAGCAAAAATGTCTCTCTGCCTTTTCTAAGTAGTTGCATTACAATATAATTGTGTGTTATAACTTACTCTTGCATCCTGACAAAATCCTGGGGTAATCACAGGGGCTGGACTTTGGTTTGGATGCATTTCAAAAAACAACATGTGACTTGTCTGTGCTGCAGGCTGCCTCCATCTTTGTGCTCCTGTACAGCTCCTCCTTCCACTACCGATGTCAGCTCACCAGGTTGTGACCTCTGAGAAGGAGCAGTAGGAGGAGCTGTACAGGAGCACAAAGGTGGGGGCTGAGAGCTGAGGAGGGAGTAACACAGACAAGTCACATGTTGTTTTTTGAAATGCATCCAAACCAAAGCACAACCCCTGTAACTATCCCAGGATTGTGTCACAGTGCAAGGTAAGTTGCACACATTTACACTCACCGGCCACTTTATTAGGTACACCTGTCCAACTGCTCGTTAACACTTAATTTCTAATCAGCCAATCACATGGTGTGCATTTAGGCATGTAGACATGGTCAAGACAATCTCCTGCAGTTCAAACCGAGCATCAGTATGGGGAAGAAAGGTGATTTGTGGCCTTTGAACGTGGCATGGTTGTTGGTGCCAGAAGGGCTATTCTGAGTATTTCAGAAACTGCTGATCTACTGGGATTTTCACACACAACCATCTCTAGGGTTTACAGAGAATGGTCCGAAAAAGAAAAAACATCCAGTGAGCGGCAGTTCTGTGGGCGGAAATGCCTTGTTGATGCCAGAGGAGAATGGGCAGACTGGTTCGAGCTGATAGAAAGGCAACGGCGACTCAAATCGCCACCCGTTACAACCAAGGTAGGCAGAAGAGCATCTCTGAACGCACAGTACGTCGAACTTTGAGGCAGATGGGCTACAGCAGCAGAAGACCACACCGGGTGCCACTCCTTTCAGCTAAGAACAGGAAACTGAGGCTACAATTTGCACAAGCTCATCGAAATTGGACAGTAGAAGATTGGAAAAACGTTGCCTGGTCTGATGAGTCTCGATTTCTGCTGCGACATTCGGATGGTAGGGTCAGAATTTGGCATCAACAACATGAAAGCATAGATCCATCCTGCCTTGTATCAAATTCTATTGGCTGATTAGAAATTAAGTGTTAACGAGCAGTTGGATAGGTGTACCTAATAAAGTGGCCGGTGAGTGTATATTGTAATGCAAATGCTTAGAGAAAGCAGAAAGGCATCCGCGGGTGCACTGCAGGTGTGATGGGCTTCTACAACCGGTCTTTAGTGGAAATGAGGTTCGGGTGACAGGTTCCCTTTAATACTTTTAAAATTTAATTATATTCATCTAAATCTTTAGAGAGAAAAATCTAATTTTGTCGCCATATTCTGCTACCGATTTATATTTTGTTTTGTTTTTTGTGGGACCAGCTGTAGTTTTCATTGATACCATTTAGATACATCCTATTGATCATTTCTGAATCTAATTCTTGGCCAGTTTAATGGTTGCAGTTTCCATCATATTGGATATTTATCTTTCATTTTGTTATCCCTTAAATGTTTATTTTTATAGAAAGGGAAATAAAGTTTTATTTTTTTATTGTGCCATCATATTCCGCAGCGCTGTACAGATCAATTGTGGTCAATTTAAAGGGGTTTTCCAAGTATGTTAGATATAAAGGTGGACTGGCTGCAGAAAAAAACTAAACTTATACTTTCTCCAACTACGTTATCAGTTTCCGTGCCCCTGTGTGTTTTCAGGGACAGGCAATCTCTACTGTGCACCAAAAACAAAACCTGGTACGGTTTTAATGCACTGGGTTCTGGTTACCGATAGCATTCATTTCCATACAAATGCATATCTATGCGCACCCCCGGTAAGTGTGACCACACCCCGAGACAATTGCAGTTTGCGTCTCTATAAAGCCGCGGTCATACGTTCCGCTAGTGTTGTGTTCATAACAATAAATCTGTCCCAGTGTGTTTTCTGACCGGCTGCAGATCGGCAGGTGTCTGACCAGCCACATAGCATTTACCACCTCCATATCACAGGCCAGTGATGTAACATACATTCACTGCAAGGCCTGTGCATTGCTCAGTCTCATCCAGACTGCAATACCAAGCATAGCCACTATACAATGCATGGCGCTGTGCTTGATAGAATGTGAAGTAGCTGCCACTCCTGGCGCTGTAGACAGCTGATCGTTGTTAGATCCGATCTTTTCTAAGGACAGGCTTCTGGAAAAAGATCAAGTTCAGGGTGTATGGTGCACCTACAAAATACAGAAGTTGACCATCTTCCTAATTCCTGGTTACAAAAACTGCATGACATGACCTGAACCTTTGCCTAATGATGACACATTGTATCATGGGGTCCTGCAGCATAGGCTCCTCTTCTTCCCTTTTAACCACTTAATGCCTGGGTCCAAAACACCCCTTGAGGTAGTGGAAGCTTTTTGCACCAGGATGATAGCTCTGTCACTCATTCACCATTTACAGTCAATGCAAACAAATGCAAGTGCCTACTACATACTAGCAGTGCAGACTGGCAATGAATGGAACGCATAGCAGCCACCTCTGCCTTACCTGCTGACCCGCAGCGCTGTAATCCTTGCGCTGACAGCACATAGGCGACCACAAAAAGCCGGTTCTGTTGTAAAGGCAGTTTACAGCTTACTGCATTCAGGCAGCAAAAAGGGCAGCCTAATTTGAAGAGGCCCCCCCTGGCCTTTTATACAGGAAGTAAAGCTTGTGCGTGTCACGCCTCGATGCTGTGGTTATGACTGTATATGAATATGCGTGGAACGCATAGACTCTACCATAGCAAATAGTGACTTCCCAGCAATTGGAGAACTACAATTACCAGCATTTTCTGCAAGAAAATATCAGTATTGTAGTCTCACATCATAGAAAGACATAGAACTTGCAGCATTAGTGTATTTCTATGAACAGGATTAATATAACCAATGCTTTGAAGTATAATGTAACTAAAACACATTGATATAATATAACACTGAATCCACATACATGAGACAGAAATTAGTCCCATCTATTAGTATCATACAGGTTATGCAGCTTGTTAACTGCGGTTATTAACTCTCTACCCCACAGGTGCTTATTTTTTACCATTTCATCCCTAGGTCAGTGTTCACACCGCTGTATTTCATCTGTTTAGAGTCTGCATCCAATTAATAGATAAATTCCCAAAAACATATATATTTGTTAAAAAGAAATAAGTGTTGAATCTGTTAATTTGTGTGGAAAACCTAAGGATGGCTCCGTGTCCAATGTGCTTGATAATTGAACAGTGAATTTTAAGCCAACCACATTAATGTTAAAGGAGTATTCCTCCCACAAAGACAAGGAAAACCTACCATTTGATTTGATGCATTATGAAGCAAACACACCCTGAGACTGCTGTAGCTACACTGATGCAGGATCAGATCTTGGATAATCCCTGAGTTGAGTGGTTTTACTGAAAAAACTATTAGAACATTCAGGACCTTGGGAAAGCTGGGTCAGGCTGGCTGCCTACATAAACACATTACACATAGGAACTTGTAATTACAAATGGAGGTGAGTCAAGACATGACTAATCAACCTGAGCTGGATCACTCATACACAGCAGCTGGGGGATGGTGCAGCAATTGATTATTCTGCCTTTGGCGATGTTGTACAGAGGTTGAGAAACGCGGACGATTTCTTTAAAAAACAGCTCCACCCCTCAGCGGGAGTAGTGCGCGGGGTTGAAGTTAAGCTTCATCCATATCTATATAGGTGAGATAAAATACCAAAACTGACCACCAGTCAAATGTGGCGCTGTTTTTGGAAGATGGGGGACATGTTTTTCAACCTCCAGACACCTCATTAAAAACAAATCAACAACTCCTTAACCCAATTTTAAATGAATTAATTACACGTTTTATTAAATCTAAATACAATCTGCTCAGCTCCCCCTGCTCTATAACATGCTGCCTGCATATAGGACACTATGTACAATCTTCACAGCTCCCCTGCTCGATAACATGCTGCCTGCAGATAGGACACTATGTACAATCTGCTCAGCTCCTCCTGCTCTATAACATGCTGCCTGCAGATAGGACACTATGTACAATCTGCTCAGCTCCTCCTGTTCTATACCATGCTGCCTGCCGTGTCCTATCTACTCAGTTCCTCCTGTTCTATAACATGCGCCATTCATCATAATGGATTCCCTCCCTCCTATTACCCGTTCTAATATACAGCACAGTATAGCGGTTCCTCTTATAGCGCAGATTTCCTGTAAGAATACAGTCACTGAAGCGCCTGCAGGTCCATTACTCGGGGCAATAATCAGTCTCACGGGTCAGCAGCACCTCAGTTCATGATCACTTACCTCTCATCACCGTCCGTACTGAGCGCACAAGGTTCATCATCTGAGACTTGACTCCCGGCTCTTCTCCAAAACCTCCGATCCCCTGATCAGCCCCCCAGCCGACTGCGGATTATAGAAACATAAAGGCTACATTATACAGAGATAATATCTCACTGGGTGGGGGCGGGGCCTGACTACGACTACAGCTCAGTTAGATGGAATAATAGCAGCGTTGTCCCTGAACTCTCAGTGGTGACAATTGTATCTCCATAATGAATAATTCACAACCCGTAGTGATACTACAACTCCCAGCATGCCATGAGAGTCCACAACTGCCAGGGAATGCTGGGGGTTGTAGTCTCACAGCATCTTCAAAACCACTGCTCTGAGTTTGGGGATCCCAAGTGGAAGTGAAACTACAACTCCCAGCATTCCCGGACAGCATCGGATCCCTGCTATATGGTAATTGGTCTGTCAGGGCATGCTGGGAGCTGTAGTCCATACAGTGCACATGTGGCAGTGTCCGTGCACTATGGCCGACCACCACTCCCATCATCTCCCCGGTGCCCGGAGCTCTCACTCTTGCTCAGGAAACGCTCCTCATGCAGCACGGCCACCGCGTTCACACACAGCAGAGCGGCCTGCAGCAGCGAGTACAGAGTGAACGCCATCTTGTTGGTGGACTCCCCGTGTGACGTGGCGGCGACCAGTGGGAGGCATCAGCTGGGACGGATCGGAGAGTGGGACAAAAAGGACAAAAACGCGGAAGCAGTGTAAAACAGGGTCAAGTCCAACTAGATGAAGTTTACTAAATGTCTTTTTCACCTCTATAAAATATTTTAAAATGGAGCCTTATGTAATTGTTCTGTGCCTATTCACAGACAAGAATTCACTCACATATGGAGACATTTATAGTGCCGCACAATTCATTCTTAACCCAACTGGTCAAAAAATTAGTTTACATATAATCAATATTGGATCAATTATGCAAATTTTCATTCATAAGTCACGTGCAGTTCTTCAAGCAAAAAAAGGATAAAGGTGTGTAGCAACAAAGTAGATTGGTCATATTTGGGGGGATCTATTTGGTGTCAAATATTTATCAAGATAAAGTTATATTTTAATGTGTAATTAGATGGGTAACCAATAACTGTTTTTATAGTATTTTATTGACTAAATATTTATCAATAAATGTATCCATGTGTGGGCGTGGACCAGTATGGGTCCTATGCATCAGCAGTGAGGGGCCCATTTTTGTTACCCTATTTACAAATTAGAAGAAAAGGAGGGACAATAGTTGTGGCCTGCCTAGAGGAAGTTGAGTTCAGACCCTAATTCCACTTACAGGGGCAACACTACTACGGCACCCAAAATGCAGAACTGTGCTGCTGAATCTGAGAATGTTAGGGGAACTCTGATATGTAAGATACCTGGTGGTCTAGGTCTGTTCAGGGATAGATAGTAGGGTCCCAGGTGGTCTGGGTCAGCAGGGTCAGTGAGCCCCTGGGTGACAGAGCCCCAGTGGCCCCTTTGCAGTGAACTCACATGGAGGCATTAAAAATTCAGAAACTAAAACATTCTCCTGTTCCCTAAGGCCGCGGTCACAAGTACCGCTAGGCGTCCGTTCATAACGCGACGCTAGCGCACAGGGGGAGGTCCTCGGCCCGAACGAACATGCGTTTCCAGAGAAACGCATGCGATCGGCTTAACAATCACATGTGTTTCCCCGGAAACGCATGTGCATTCAGGCTGAGGACCTGCCCCTGTGCGCTAGCGTCGCGTTATGACGGACGCCTAGCGGTACGTGTGACCGCGGCCTAAAATATTCTCTAGTTTATCATCCCAAACAGCTCCCTCATGGGTATTTTATATTAGTCCCTCTCACCCCTATGGATTCATTAGATACAGTTCCTTCACCTAATGGATTCCTTATGTACAGCTTTAGGCTACATTCACACTGCCGTTGCCCGACATACCGTAGCACGGCAGGCAACGGCAGCTCACCCGCCCCTCTCCATAGGAACATATGGTGCATGGCGCACGGCGCAGTACTACGGAGAAAGATAGGACATGTCCTATCTTTTTCTGGGGTACGGAGCGGTACCGTGCCACACGTGTGCTGCACCGTACTGCTCCCGTTGGGCATCCCGCCGCCCATTGCCGTCTATGGGGGAGGTTTATCGGCTGTATATACGTCCCCCCTTGCGATAGTGTGAATGCAGCCTTATGGTGATGCCACACATGGCGTTTTTAAGCATGCGTTTTCAGTCCGTTTAAAAACGCATGCAATTTTAAAACGCTTCCATTTTTTGACCGTGATAACCATCTTTAAAGTAGCCAAACACATGGTAAGCAGTAAAAAACAGACCAAAAACTCCTAACTCAGCCCGAACGCACATGCGTTTTCAGAGAAACGCATGCGATCGGCTTATCAATCGCATGCATTTCCCTGGAAACGCTTGTGCTTTCTGGCCGAGGACCTCCCCCTGTGCGCTAGTGTCTCATTATGAACGGACACCTAGCGGTACGTGTGACCGCGGCCTCAGGGGATGATATCACGATAATCAGATAAAGATGAGGCCTTCTATTGGATTGTGAAGAGAACAACTGTTCTTATTTGAAAGCCTATGGAAAATGTGATCTCCATGCTCAGTGGTTTATTTGCATGTAAAAAATTTTAGGATGCATTTTTTATAATCAGGGCAAGTTTTTGAAACCAGTGTCACGGCCAGAGTCCATTTACACTAATCTACCAGCATATAAAACATGGCAAAACCTCCAAAGTGGTCAAGATCAGGGAACTCCCCTCGCTGATGTCCGTTTGTACTAACCATACACAGTACATAGGGAGGGGTGTTGTCCTCACTGGCTATTTGAGGGTACGGTCACACGTCCTGCTAGCACCATCACAGGGGGCTGTGTCCCCACCCAATCTCATTAGCATTTCCAGGGAATCACATACGGTTGATTACCGATCACATGTGTTTCACTGCAAACGCAAATGCGTTCTGGCACAGGCACGCTCCTAATGCGCTAGCGATGCACTTGTAAACACCGCACTACCAGTACCCTCATATCCATAATGTGCCATATCCATAATGGGGGTTCCCTAAACTCTTTGTTCCTGCAGGAGCATTGAGGTTTAGATTGAATGGAGAGACGGCCGCCAGGAGTCATGGTATCTGTTTGTAGCCACTTCTACATTAACTGGGGTTTTGAAGACCTCTGTTTTGGAGATTGTCCCAAATGTGGACCTCTATGTGATATTTGATAGGTAATAATGTATAATAACTGGCTGCGGACCCCTCACCCCTTGGTTGACCTCTCTGAACTTGGGGGTTTAGGTTGTCCTTTTAGCCAATCCAGAAGAATTTGTGCTCCATTGAGTTCTATGCAACTTCAGGATCAGTTAACAGTACGGATGTAAGCCAGAAGTCCCCTTGTCAGGGGGTCTTGTGATTCCCCATTCTGCTAATTACATGGAGTCCAAAAGCCAAGACCTTCCCCCTTGTCATAGATCATCATGTACCCTGTGGATATCGCTAACTTCCACCTTCGTCTTTCGAATCATACAAGAAATCTCTTAGGACATTAGTGCTGTTCTCTATTGGATTCAATTGTACTTCCAACATAGCTCCTGGGACATGCAGAGTATGCAGCATAGGGCAGCTATAGAACTTAAAGGGCTCGTCCACTTTCAGCAAATAATTAATGTGTTTGTGTAATGAAAAGTTCTACAATTTTCCAATACACTTTCTGTATCAATTCCTCAGAGTTTCCTAGATCTCTGCTTGCTGTTCTGCAAGTGGATACAAATCTGACCATGGTCATGTGATGTCACACAGGTGCACAAGCCTTTAGTATCACATGGCTCTTATTACCCTCTGTGATCATAACGGCTCATGCACCTGTGCGTCCATCACATGACCACGGACAGGTTTCTATCCACTGGAAGTAGACTGAAGACGCTTCTACGGAATGGCAGCAAGCAGAGATCTCGTAAACAGTGAGGAATTGATACAGAAAGTGTATAAGATAAAGTGTATAACTTTTCATTACACAAACAGTATCAACTATTTGCTGAAAGTGGACAACCCCTTTAAGGTTCCTCATTCAACAAATCATGTGGAGGGTGGTAGTCAGACTCTACACGATGAGACATTGATCCCCGATCCTGTGGCTAAGGGATAAATATTGTATATAAGAAAACCCCTTTAAAGGAAATGTTGTTATCTCCGGGGTCACATACACTTTACAATAACCCTAATGTACACAACATAACATCCGGCACGCGCCATCCACATCCCATCCTCCATGTCCAGCCACATTATTTCCCCATGTCCACCGGGAGACAAAGCAATCACATCATAATTTTTGGGAATCAGGAAATCTTTCCAGACATTTCATTCAACGTTCTAATAATAAGTGTAAAACCTGTATATAAGAGACACTATATATATATGGTGTTGGTGGTAGTATGGAGGTGCCAGAGTGAGGGGACAGATGGGTGGTGGTTCGGGTGGGGGTAGTATGGAGGGTACAGAAGTGAGGGGGCAGAACGAGGTTGGGGTGGTGGTAGATGGCAGGTGCAGAGTGATGGGCCGTGGGCTCGGGGCGCTTGGTGGGTGGTAGTGGTGGTAGTATGGAGTGAGAGGTGAGGGGGAGCGATGGGTGTGTGAGGGTGGTTTAGTATGGAGGTGCAGAGTGAGGGGGCAGATGGTGTGGGGGATGGTAGATGGGTGCAGAGTGAGGGGGCAGAGGGTTGGTGGGGGGTGGAAGTATGGAGGTGCAGAGTGAGGGCGGCAAGACGGGGTGGGGGTGGATAGTATGGAGGTGCAACGCCGTGAGGGGGAAGAAGAATGGGATGTGGGGATGGTATTATGAGGTGCAGAGTGAGGGGGCAAGTTGGGTGTGGGAGGTCGTGGTGGATGGAGGAAGAGTGAGGGGCGAGACGGGGTGGGGGATGGTAGTATGCGGTTTTTGAGGTGCAGCAGTGAGGGGGCAGATGGGTGTGGGGGTTTAGAAGTATGGAGTGTGCAGGAAGTGAGGGGGCAAAGATGGGTGTGGGGATGGTAGTATGGAGGTGCAGAGTGAGGGGGCAGATGGGTGTGGGGGTGGTATTATGGAGGGTGCAGAGTGAGGGGGCAGATGGGTGTGGGGGTGGGTATTATGGAGGTGCAGAGTGAGGGGGTGAAGATGGAGTGTGGGATGGTGTAGTGGAGGTGCAGAGTGACGGGGGAGATGGTGGTGGGGGGTGGTATTATGGAGTGCAGAGTGAGGGGGGCAGATGGGTTTGGGGGTTGGTTGGTAGTATGGAGGGCAGAGTTGAGGGGGCAGATGGGTGGGGATGGAAAGTATGGAGGTGCAGAGTGAGGGGGCAGATGGGGGTGGGTGGTATTGGTGGTATTATGGAGGTGCGATGAGGGGGCAGATGGGTGTGGGGGAGTGTGTATTATGGGAGTGCGAGTGAGGGGCTTGGCAGTTGGAAGTTATGTGGGGCGCCACCGGTCTGGTGGAAGTATGAAGGTGCAGAGTGAGGGGGAAGATGGGTGGGGGATGGTAGTATGGAGGTGCAGAGTGAGGGGGCAGATGGGTGTGGGGGTGGTATTAGGGGTGCAGAGTGAAGGGGCAGATGGGTGTGGGGAGTGGGTGGGGTTATTATGGAGGTGAGAGTGAGGGGAAGATGGTGTGGGGGTTGTGGGGGGTATTATGGCGATGCAGAGTGAGGGGGCGGCGATGGGTGGTCGGTGGAAGGAAGTATGGAGGTGGCAGAGTGAGGGGGCGGAGATGGTGTGGGGATGGAAGAGTTGGAGTGCAGAGTGAGGGGTAGATGGGGAGGGGGTGGTCGGTAGTATGGAGGTGCAGAGTGGGGGGCGTTAGGTGTGTGGGATGGAAGTATGGAGGTGCAGAGTGAGAGGGGGCAGATGGGTGTGGCTAGTTTGGAGGCAGAGTGGAGGGGTTTTAGAGGGTGTGGGGTGGTAGTATGGAGGTGCAAGAGTGAGGGAGCACCAGATGGTGGGGGATGGAAGTAGGAGGTGCAGGTTGAGGGGACAGATGGTGGTGGGGGTGGTAGTATGGAGGTGCAGAGTGAGGGGGCCGATGGGTGTGGGGGGGGCGTGGTAGTATGGAGATGGCAGAGTGAGGGGGCAGATGGCCCAGAGGGTGTGGGGTGGTAGTATGGAGGTGGCCAGAGTGAGGGGGGCAAGATGGGTGTGGGGGTACGGTAGTATGGAGGGCTGCAGAGTGAGGGGATAGATGGGTGTGGGGGTGGTAGTATGGGAGGGCGCGAGTGACGGGGTGCAGATGGGTTTTTGGGTGGGGGTGGTAGTATGGAGGTGCAGACGTGGGAGGCATTAGTTTGGGGTACATTAGAAAGCAAGTAGAGGGAAGAGTTGCAGGGAGTCCTTGTTCTGGTCTATGGTCAGATATTACGGTGATATCCCATGTATGTAGATCTTTGTTTGAATAATATTTGCAGAATAAAACACAAATTTGGAGAGAAAAATTACTTCCGATTGCACCACCATTTTCTAATTGTGTAACATTAGATTTTTTGTGATTGAGCGCTATAGGGCTTATTTTTGCATGATGAGTTGTACTTTTTTTGTAATCTTTGTGGCATAAAGTGACTTTTTGATCACTTTTTAGTTGGTCTTGTTTGTGAATGCACAAAATCTGTGACATCAGTACAAGACGTTAAAACTCGTACGGGTGTGAAGTACCCGCAGACCATGGACGTGTATTACGTCCTAGGTCGGCAAGGAGTTAAAAAAATGTTGTGTCCCTACCGGGGGGCGGGGGGGGGGGGGTGGGGGGGGTCATCAGAAAAAAGGGGCCAGACAACCCCTTTTAAAAATGTTTGAGACTTGCATTGTTCTTCTCCTACAAGACCCACGGACGCTGCAGGAATGTGAACGAGCTCAGGGATAACAATGTATTGTCTTTGTTTTGAATGTAACCATTTACAAAAATATGCTATTATGTTACTTTTATGTCAAAATAATAAGACATTATGTATCAGGTCCCCGGGTAGCGAACATGGGAACGGCTGGGCTTGCATATCCTGAAAACTGAATGTAAATTGCAATAAAATTCACCTTGATGGATACTAATGGCCTATTCCTGACCCTAATCTTGGCTCTGGGTCAGAGGGAACCGGGTAACGTGATTTGCAGGATCAGACTACACTGGTTTGTTTGTAGTCTGTTACCACGATGACACATAGCTCTGCATAGGAGCTGCTAACCACCACAACAAATTACCTTTCTAATCAACTTTATGAACAAATTAGCTTCATTTGAGCACGAGGCATCACTGCATAATTCTGCATATCCTAGGTTGTCGATGACCACAATTCGAGCCCGACACACAAGGTCTTCCGACTCCCCAGGGGGAACATTGTAACAAAATAATAAATGGAAATCACTTATTTCACCATCAGAAAAAAAAAAATCTGCAAAACAATCTGAATGGATACAATGTCATTGTGAGGAAGGGACATATTTCCCGGAAGGGCTTGGATGCCGGTGTGTGAGGGAATGCTGGGTAATTCATCCTGCTGCTCCACTGCACCACAATTCTACATAGGAATATCTAATAATAAGTGTAAAACCTGTATATAAGAGACACTATATATATATATTCCTATGTAGAATGTGTGCAGTGGAGCAGGCAGGATGAATTACCCAGCATTCCCTCACACCGGCATCCCAGCCCTTCCCGGGGGAAATATGTCCCTTCCTCACAATGACATTGTATCCATTCAGATTGTTTTGCAGATTTTTTTTTTCTGATGGTGAAATAAGTGATTTCCATTTATTATTTTGTTACAATGTTCCCCCGGGGGAGTCAGGGAAGACCTTGTGTGTCGGGGCTCGAATTGTGGTCATCGACAAACTATAGGATATGCAGAATTATGCAAGTGATGTCCTCGTGCTCAAAATGAAGCTAATTTGTTCATAAAGTTGATTAGAAATGTAATTTGTTGTGGTGTTAGCAGCTCCTATGCAGAGCTATGTGTCATCGTGGTAACAGACTACAAACAAACACAGTGTAGTCTGATCCTGCAATCACGTGTTACCCGGTTCCCTCTGACCCAGAGCCAGATTAGGGTCAGGAATAGGCCATTAGTATCCATCAAGGTGAATTTTTATTGCAATTTACATTCAGTTTTCATAGGATATGCAAGCCCAGCCGTTCCCATGTCGCTAGCCCGGGGACCTGGATACATAATGTCTTATTATTTTGACATAAAAGATAACATAATAGCATATTTTTGTAAATGGTTACATTCAAAACAAAGACAATACATTGTTATCCCTGAGGCTTCGTTCACATTCCAGTTCAGCGTCCGTGGGTCTTGTAGGAGAAGAACAATGCAAGTCTCAGAAGCATTTTTAAAGGGGTTGTCTGGCCCCTTTTTTCTGATGACCCCCCCCCCCCGCCCCCCCCGTAGGGACACAACATTTTAACTCCTTGCCGACCTAGGACGTAAATACACGTCCATGTCTGCGGGTACTTCACACCCCTGGACGAGTTTTAACGTCTTGTACTGATGTCACAGATTTTGTGCATTCCACCAAACAAAGACAACAATAAAAAGTGATCAAAAAGTCACATTTATGCCACAAAGATTACAAAAAAAAGTACAACTCATCATGCAAAAATAAGCCCTAATAGCGCTCAATCAACAAAAAATCTAAATGTTACACCAATTAGAAAATGGTGGTGCAATCGGAAGTAATTTTTCTCTCCAAATTTGTTTTTATTCTGCAAAATTATTCAAACAAAGATCCTACATACATGGGATATCACCGTAATATACTGACCCATAGACCAGAACAAGACTCCCTGCAACTCTTCCCTCTACTCTGCTTTCTACATGTTACCCAACTAACTGCCTCCTCACTCTGCACCTCCATACTACCACCCCCACACCCATCTGCCCCCTCACTCTGCACCTCCATACTACCACGC
>WNYA01002035.1:3132-26732 GCA_019512145.1 Engystomops pustulosus
AATCTTATTCTTCTTGCATGAATTTTTGCGGGTGTAGATGGATGGTTACCTCTTGCTGTTTGCCTCCCCCACTGTTCCTGAGTAAGTCACTTATTAGTTGTTGCAGAATGGCGGGGCCTGTCTGCTGCTCCACCCATATGACAGTAGAGACTTTAATTAGGATTATTGGTATTGAAACCAATAGACTTTCTACTGTCAGATGGGTGGAGCTGAGTAGGGCAGCCAGCCCGTCTCCGCCCATCTGACAGTAGATATCCAAAAATGAGTGAACATGAGCCATAGGGACTACAGAGACAAATACAACTATTGTCAAATCAGTGGAGGGACATCTGCGGAAGTGTAGGAAGAGTTGGTGTTGGTGAAGGTAATGAATGACCCCCTTTAAATGGGTCACCTATCCCCCACTTATATTGGATACGTTGGGTCCACACCTTGATGAGACACCACAGACGCTGCTTGTTTTTTAGTTGGTTACGTTAGTCATGTTTTATATAATGTGAATACGTGATTTTCCCCGACGTCGCCTCGCGCTTCGCGTCTCCGCCAGACTATTTGCGGCTCTCAGAATTGCACATAATGAAATGGATCCTGCAAACTCATTTGTGCCGCTCAAACATCTCGGCGTCTCCCACAAGCACGGCCCCCGGTGCTTAATTAATCTGTGTTTTTTGTTCCTAATTTTCGCACTGACTGCGCGTTAGAGTGAGATTTTAGCTTTTCCCCTGAATTCGCCGTGTGTATTTTATACATGTGATTGACAGAATCGGAAAATTACATAAAAAATATTCACAAGAAGGAAAACAAGACTCAACGGCATCAAAAAGACAGAAAGAAGATAGCCCGAAAGGAACCGGACATCATCAATCTGTTTGCTTGAGCAGCGACTGAAATGTACGTGTTTACTCCGTAGACGGAAAGTAATCTACATAATAACCTGAATACATTCTCAGCTGATAGTAAGATACAGATAGATAGAAAAAGAGAGAGATTTTAGATAGATGTGCAACACCCCTGACATGCATGGTCCAGGGCTGATAGAGGCGAATACGCCCCTCCGGGTTAGTCGGCTGTCCCGGAGGGAGTCATGAACCCTCTACGTTTCTATAGGCCTGGACTTTATGTAATAGCAAGCTGCAGCCTCTGCTGGAAAGGCAATAGTTAATGGGTGAAATGGGTGTATTTATCCAATTATGTGGGACAGAGTGACAGAGAAGATACAGTGTGTATCAGCACCTCAGTGCTCTGACAACAGACCACAATCCCCGAACTGAGTCAGGAGACTCTTAACTCCAGAGCTGAAGGTTCCACAGTTTGACACAGCTCCATCCCAGCCATCTGTATATAATCTATGAGCTCTCCCTCCAAGCTAATCCGAATCTGCTGGTGACAGTGGCCGTTTTGCCTGCGACCTGTTGTCATTAAAGCAACCGTGCAGTTGATTTGGCACAACATTGCTCTTGTATCCCTGGATACGGCTGTTACCACCACGGGCTTTCCCATCCATTACCCCAGGGACTTCTTACGACACCAGGGGGTTGCCCCGGGAGATCCAGTACACTCAGCCTCTCCCTCCTTATTTCTTGCCACACCACCTGCTGGAGACCTGCCAGGCTGTAGGACCTCCCTCCGGTCCCCATACCAGCACTGTGACATCAGCATGGCAATAGGCCGCAACCGCCAGCCACTCCGGTGGTTTGGGTGACTGAAACAGATAAGACAATTACAACATAAAATTATACTCATCCATTTTTTTATTTTGACATTAAATTCCCCCCAAACAACTGTTAGTCCGAAGAATGTTTTCCTAAATGGTAAATGTTGGATGTTGTTCGGCAGAAGATGATTATAGAATTTTTTCTCATTGAGCTTTTCAAACATGGAAAAATATGAAAAGTCTCAAAAACAATCAGAGAAATCACATTATGAACATTTAGACATTAGACAAAGTATGGCGCAAAATAGAGGACATTTTATGGCGCAAAAATACCAAATATAAACTTAGATAAATCTCCCCTGACTTCGTCACTAATAGATTGTGGAAGCTGAGCGACTCCAATAGAAATAGAGATAGAATTACGATAACATGGTGTAAGAAAATCAATGATTCTCCTCTCGATTTTTTGAGTTTTTCCATCCAATCTTGGCTCCTCATTCCGGCCAAACCGTTCCCGCACTGTGCTTGAGGATAGCAAAGACTTCAGAACAGCAATGTCCGACTCCGGGAGTCTTTGCCTTCTGGCATAGATTTATTTTTTTTGGGCGTTTGCTCCTCCACCATGTCATTAGGTTCCCTGAAAGTCAGTCTGGAATATATTGGTGGGTTTGACCTACAAGGTAAATGGTCATTGAATTCCCACATCCTACTCCCATATCACTTCTACTTCTTCCTGCATAACTACTTCCGTCTCTATCTATCCTTCCTGCATCTACTTTACTCTCCTCATCTACTCCTACTTCCTCCTCTGCATATCTACTTCCTACTTCTTCCATGCTAACTACTTCCTACTTCTTCCTCCTATCTACTTCTACTTCCTTCCTGCATATCTGTACTCCTACGTCCTTCCTGCATAGTACTTCCATTTCTTCCTATTCTCTTCCTTCCTTCTGCATATCTCTCCCTGATCATTCCTACTTCCTACAGGTAACATTGTACGGTAATCAGTTTCATTGTAATAAAGATCTGTAATGTTTGGTGATTTTTCCTTCTATCATGAGATGTTCTTTTCTTCTTCCTCCCGGTGGTTCTTCTCTCTTCCGCACTAATACGGTTACAATGTTACATACAATCAGATCTTTTACTTGACTCCATTCTCCTTTATTTCACAGATCAGAAATGTGGAAACCAACCAATGTCTGGATAATATGGGTCGGAAGGAGAATGAAAAAGTCGGGATCTTCAACTGTCACGGGATGGGAGGAAATCAGGTCAGTTACAGGAAGTAACAACAAGAGGAACCCGGGAAATATTGTCCCGTTTATTTTCTATTGATGACTTATCTATAGGACAGAATTTCTTTCATATCATTGGTGTCCGAATACCTGGGACTTGCGCAAATCTACCGGCTGATAGGGATGGATGATTAAGAAAGAACAAGGCATTTGGTTTCAACCAAATCCAAAAAGTTATTTCTACTACCCTATTATATAAGAGAAAGGCAGAGCAGAACTCCGTGACATAAGGTTATGTGAGGGATGCAATCTGTGTAAAAATGAAGTACAACTGACAAAGAAAGAAATTCTCTGACCTAACCCCGTCCCACACATGTTGACATGAGAGTCCTAATTACAACTCCGTCCCACACAGCTGACGGCATGAAGTCCTGATAACCTACCACCGCGCCACAAACAGTGATTGACAGTGGAGAGTCCTGATTCTCCGCCCGGCCACACACGTGCTGCAGGGAAGTCCCTGATTCTCGCCTCCCACACAGTGATTGACAGGAGGAGTCCTGATGTACTCCGCCCACAACACATTGATTGACAGTGATGAGTCCTGATTGACCCCCACCACCACAGTTGCACGTGAAGTCTGATCCACACACAGTGATTACGAGAGTCGTGATTACTCCGCCCACACACAGTTATTGACAGGGAAGTCTGATTACCCCCCCCACACCAGGATTGACAGTGATGAGTCCTGATTACCCCCCCCACACAGTGATTGACAGTGAAGTCCTATAACCCGCCCACACACGTAGACGATCTATACCACCCCAAGTGATGACGGGTCCTGATTACATCCGTACTCGCCACACACGGTGATTGACAGTGAGAGTCCTGATTACCTGCCCACACACCGTGATTGACAGTAAGTTCCTGATTACCTCCGCACACACCAGTGATTGGACCAGTGAGAGTCCTGATTACTCTCCCCCCAGTTATAGTGATACCTGATTACCGCCACACAGATGATTGACAGTGAGAGTCCTGATTACTCCTACTCTGCACCACAGGATTGACAGTGAGAGCCTGATTACCCTCCCACACCCAGTGTTGACAGGTGATAGTCCTGATTTCTCCTGCCCACACACAGTTGATGACAGGAGAGTCCTGATTACTGCTGGACCCACACACAGTGATTGACAGTGAGAGCCTGATTACCCCACCCACACACACAGTGATTAGACTGAGAGTCCTGATTACTAACTTCCCGCCCACACACAGATGCAGAATCTGATCTTCACAAAGTGAGTTACAGTATCCTGATTACTCTGCCCACACCACAGTGATTGACAGTGAGAGTCCGATTACTCCGCCCACGCCAACACAGTGATTACAGTGAGAGTACCTGATTACTCCCGCCCACACACAGTGATTGACAGTGAGAGCCTGGATTACCTCCGCCCACACCAGCTGATACAGGATTGACACACCAGTATGGATGAGCCGGATTACTCCGCCACACACAGTGATTTGAAAGCTGAGAGTCCTGATTATCCGCACACACCCACAGTGATTGAAGGGAAGAGGTCCTGATTACGATATCTTCACACCCCCAGTGATTGACAGTGAGAGTCCTGATTAGTCCTCCCACACACGTGACTGACAGGGAGATTCCTGATTACTCCTCCCACAGACAGTGATTGACAGTGAGAGCCTGATTACCCCGCCCCCACACACAGTGATTGCAGTGAGATCCTTATTACTCCGCCCACACACGTGACTGACAGTGAGAAGTCCTGATGACTCGCCCACACCAGTGACTGACAGTGAGAGTCCTGATTACTCCGCCACACCATGTATTGACAGGGAGAGTCCTGATTACTCCGCCCACACACAGTGATTGGCAGGGAGAGTCCTGATTACTATGCGTTCCAAATGTTTTATAATTCTCTCTGTTAATAGTGAGGGATGTTTGAGTTTTTTGTTCTTTTTAATGATAATTATTATAAAGATTTTCAGAGCCGGGTAATTACATCACATTTTCCTTAAATAAAAATATTAATATTAATTAACAATAATATTTCACCATAAAATCCATTGCGGGCACCAGATAAATGATGAGCCCAGCACCAGTAATATTATTATCCTGAATATTTTATGCCATTTGATGAATGGAGCTGATTTAGGATAATGGGTCTGGGGCTGCACAATTCCTGAGACATATCCGTCCCTGATTTATCCCTCGCAGTCTTTGTGATTCGCCCGTCCCCGGGGATCGGCGGCTCCATCTTCCTTTGGCAGCCATGGCTTCTATTGCTGTCATTCTTCTTCCAGGCTCATCCCGTAGGGAGTTTGCCTTTCCAGGAGGTGCGGATATGATGAGATTTTGCCCCTTCCTTACATCTACACTACAGACGCACTCAGAATATTTCACTTTTGTTAGAAGTGGAAGCTACAACTTTTTTTGCAAAAGTTTTTGTAAAGAAAAATTTGCCAACTCCCCCAAGAATGTAAATCTGCTGGCAGCATAATGTAGGGAAATGCATTGGGATTTCAAAAATACCTTTAATATTCCGGACCATTATTCCATTTCTGAGAAGTTCCCATTTTAGTCTGCATGCTAATGAGGCCGTTGGTGCACCCAGAACGTGTCCTCACCATCCGTAGCACTGCCATCTCTCTATGGACCACTGCCCTCTCCATCAGATAAACAGGATCCTTGTCCTGTCCGAAGCCGGGGGGACACTGGTGGAAGAGGGAAGTGGAAATACCGGAGGGCACACTCGGAGTGCACCAACTGCCTCATTAGCATACAGATTAGTACTGGGAATATCTTGGAAACTACATAATGGATAGAAATAATAAAGGTATATTCTAAATCAAAGAGCCTTGCCCTACAGCATCTTACCACACAGCTCAGTGTTATATAGCTACTCTCTTACCTAGTCCTGCTCCCACCCATCTCACAGCACACAGCTTAGTGTTATATAGCTCACTCCCCCCATTAGTTATGTCCATTCTAATTCACCGCACACAGTCAGTTATATAGCTCACTCCTCCAATTAGTATCCCCTCTATCTACAGCACACAGTCATGTGTATATAGCTCACTCCCTCCATTAGTTCTGCTCCTTCTAATTCACAGCACACAGCTCATGTTATTAGCCACTTCTCCATTAGTTCTGCTCCCTTCTATCTCACAGCACACAGCTCAGTGTTATATAGCTCTCCCCTCCATTAGTTCTGCTCCCTTCTATTCACAGCACACAGCTCAATGTTAGCGTACTCTCCATTAGGATGCTCCTCTATCTCACAGCAACAGTCAGTGTATATAGCTATCCCTCATTAGTTATGCTCCCTTCTATTCACAGCACAAAGCTCAGTGTATAAGTACTCTTCATTAGTTTGTCTGTTCCATCTCACAGCACACAGCTCAGTGTTATATAGCTACCCTCTCATTTGTTATGCTCCCTTCTATCTCACAGCACACAGCTCAGTGGTTAATAGCTATCTCCATTAGTTATGCCTCTTTCTCACAGCACACACAGTCAGTGTTATATAGCTAATCCCTCCATTAGTATGCTCCCTTCTATCTCACAGCACACAGCTCTGTTATATAGCTTACTCTCCTCCATTAGGTATGCTCCCTTCTATCTCACAGCACACAGCTCAGTGTTATATAGCTATCCCTCCATGTTATGCTCCCTTCCATCTCACAGCACAAGCTCAGGTTATATAGCTTACTCCCTCCATGTTCTGCTTCCCCCATTCACAGCCCACAGTCAGTGTTTTATTAGCAACTCCATTAGTTCTCGCCTCTTCCATCTCACGCACACAGCTCAGTGTTATAAAGCTACTCTCTCATTATTAGCCTCGTCCATCTCACAGCACACAGCTCAGTGTTATATAGCTCATCCCTCCATTAGTCTACCCCGTTCTATCTCAGCACACAGCTCAGTGTTATATAGCTACTCCCTCCAGTGTCTGCTCCCGTTCTAGTCACAGCACAAGCTCCTGTTATTAGTTCTCCTCCATTAGTTCTGCTCACGTCATTCTCACAGCACACAGCTCAGTGTATATAGCTCAATCCCCTCATTAGTTTGCCCTCCGATCTCACAAGCACACAGCTCAGCGTTATAGCCACTCTCCTCCATATTTCTGCTCCCTCTATCTCACAGCACACAGCTCAGTGTTAATAGTACTCCCTCCATAGTGCTGCCGTTATATCTCACAGCACACGCTCAGTGTTATATAGCTCACTCCCTCATTAGTTTGGTCCCTTCTATCTACAGCAAACAGCTCAATGTTTATATAGCTACTCCCCATTAGTTCTGCCCATTCTATCTCACAGCAAACAGCTCCGTGTATATCGTACTCCCTCCATTAGTTTTGCCCATTCTATTCACAGCACACAGCTCAGTGTTTATAGCTCACTCCCTCATTATTTCTGCCCGGTCAATTCACAGCACAAAGCTCAGTGTTTATATAGCTCACTCCTCCATTAGTTCTTCTGCCCGTTCTATCTCACAGCACATAGCTCAAAGTTATATAGCTACTCCTCATTAGTTACTGCCCCGTTCTATCTCACGGACACAGCTCAGTGTTATATAGCTTCCCTCCATTAGTTCTGCTCCCACCTCATCTCACAGGCACGTGCTCAGTGTTATGTAGCCTCTCTCTCCATTAGTCTGCTCCTTCTATCTCACAGCACACAGCACAGTGTTATTAGCTCACTCTCTCCATTAGTTCTGCCCCTTATTCTCACAGCACACAGCTCAGAGTTTATAGCTCACTCCCTCCATTCGTATTGCTCCCTTCTATCTCACAGCACACAGCTCAGAGTTATATAGCTACTCTCTCCATTAGTTCTGCTCCCTTCTATCTCACAGCACACAGCTCAGTGTTATATAGCTACTCCCTCCATTAGTTATGCTCCCTTCTATCTCACAGCACACAGCTCAATGTTATATAGCTACTCTCTCCATTAGGTATGCTCCCTTCTATCTCACAGCACACAGCTCAGTGTTATATAGCTACTCCCTCCATTAGTTATGCTCCCTTCCATCTCACAGCACACAGCTCAGTGTTATATAGCTACTCCCTCCATTAGTTCTGCTCCCACCCATCTCACAGCCCACAGATCAGTGTTATACAGCTACTCTCTCCATTAGTTCTGCCCTCTTCCATCTCACAGCACACAGCTCAGTGTTATATAGCTACTCTCTCCATTAGTTCTGCCCTCTTCCATCTCACAGCACACAGCTCAGTGTTATATAGCTCATTCCCTCCATTAGTCCTACCCCGTTCTATCTCACAGCACACAGCTCAGTGTTATATAGCTACTCCCTCCATTAGTTCTGCCCCGTTCTATCTCACAGCACACAGCTCAGTGTTATGTAGCTTCTCTCTCCATTAGTTCTGCTCCCTTCTATCTCACAGCACACAGCTCAGTGTTATATAGCTCACTCCCTCCATTAGTTCTGCCCCGTTCTATCTCACAGCACACAGCTCAGCGTTATATAGCTCACTCCCTCCATTAGTTCTGCTCCCTTCTATCTCACAGCACACAGCTCAGTGTTATATAGCTACTCCCTCCATTAGTTCTTCTGCCCCGTTCTATCTCACAGCACACGGCTCAGTGTTATATAGCTCACTCCCTCCATTAGTTATGCTCCCTTCTATCTCACAGCACACAGCTCAATGTTATATAGCTACTCCCTCCATTAGTTCTGCCCCGTTCTATCTCACGGCACACAGCTCAGTGTTATATAGCTACTCCCTCCATTAGTTCTGCTCCCACCCATCTCACAGCACGCTGCTCAGTGTTATGTAGCTTCTCTCTCCATTAGTTCTGCTCCCTTCTATCTCACAGCACACAGCTCAGTGTTATATAGCTACTCCCTCCATTAGTTCTGCTCCCACCCATCTCACAGCACGCTGCTCAGTGTTATATAGCTCCCTCCTTCCATTAGTTCTGCTCCCACCATCTCACAGCACACAGCTCAGTGTTATATAGCTCACTCCCTCCATTAGTTCTGCTCCCACCCATCTCACAGCACACAGCTCAGTGTTCTATAGCTCACTCCCTCCATTAGTTCTGCTCCCACCCATCTCACAGCACACAGCTCAGTGTTATATAGCTACTCCCTCCATTAGTTCTGCCCCGTTCTATCTCACAGCACACAGCTCAGTGTTATGTGGCTACTCTCTCCATTAGTTCTGCCCTGTTCTATCTCACAGCACACAGCTCAGTGTTATATAGCTACTCTCTCCATTAGTTCTGCCCCGTTCTATCTCACAGCACACAGCTCAGTGTTATGTGGCTACTCTCTCCATTAGTTCTGCCCTGTTCTATCTCACAGCACATGGCTCAGTATGATGCAGGTGAATCCCTCCCTCAGTCAAGGCATCTCACAGCAGACAGTGTGACAAAGCTCGATAGCAGCTTTTGGTGGAGCTGCAGAAAACATATACATATTCAAAATGAGTGTAAGAGGAGCAGGACTCGGGTGACGGCTAATCCCAGGGAAGATCTGTCACATTTCCTGCAGACGCTCCTGACAACATAAAGCTCAGCAGAACAAGGAAGGTCGTTTAATCACATGAGCTCAGCCAAGACGGCGGCGTCTCCACTCGTGTCCTTTATTCTTCCTCAAAGATCAAACTCGCCCAAGTTTGTCTCTGGCGAAGGAATCGGCCTCGGCGTTTGAGGAGCAGAAAAAAGCAAGGATTAAAACAAATGATTGTTCAGTCTTGTCAAGAACAAAGGGAACGTGTGGATGAAGCAGAAGCGGCTGCCGCTAGACCTCAGCAGAGGCTACACGCGACTCCTCTCATGTGAACCGTTTTTAGTGAAGCCCATTAACCCCTTATATCCCCCAGCCCTTATTCTGCTTTTGTGTTTCATTCTTTCACTTCACCTTACAAAAGCCATGACTTTATTTATTTTCCGAGGGCTTGTTTGTTTTCCAGACATAATTTACTGGAATATTCTGTGTAATATAATAAGGAAACTGGAGAAATATTCAACTGGGGGGGGGATTGACAATAAGACGGAGTTGCCCCAATTTTTATAGGCTTGGTTTTTAGGGACGCATTACATTTATTCTTTGGATCATCGTATAGTTTTGTTACTTTTTTGTAATCTTTAAAAAAAAAAAAAAGAAATTACCAAATTCTGACACACGTATCGTTTTATGCTTCAGTGTATGGAGCTGTATAAGGTGTCATTTTTGTGTGACCATCTATAGATTCCATAGATAACATGTTGGAATATATATGACCTTTTTCCCGAGGTCATGTTGCACTTCTGTGAACACGGACTTACAGTGTTTGCCTGAGTATACAGTGAGTTTTCCTGGTGTGTGTGATGACGGTCTGTGATCTAATTCCTGTAACTTCTGTGCCCCTGGATGAGTCAGTGCCGGCTCCTCTGGCACATGGAGGGATAATAAGCCTCTGGTTATCTGCCCCCTGACCCCGGGTGATTTGTATATCGATTCTTAGTCATTTGTGATAAGCAGATGATCTAATATACAATGGACTGTAATAGACTCCATAAATCTCCCACTCTCCGGGGCTGGGTGCTCACTGAGCGGCTCCACTTCATTATATTACTGGAAGAGATAAGAATAGCAGAAAGAACAACGACCCATCTACTGACAGGACCTTCACCGGTGGTAAAATAAATACAGAATTTTTAGGAAAGACGAATGAAAAACTTCCTGTCGAGTTCAGCGATTATTCTAAATAATTTATAAATACAAAACTGAACAAAAAAAAAAATCACTTGTCTTTGCATCATCATCTTCTCAGTGAACCTGAACCTGCATTGTCCGGGTCTGTGCTGAACGTAGCAGTTTCGGGTCCCTGCATCAGGACTTTAGACAGAAGTTCAGGTTCTGTGTTCAGACTCACGACCCCCCCCCCCCCCCCCCCTTAAAGGAAATCTCCCATCAGAATCCATCCTGATAAACCCGGGACATTACTCCTGGATCCAGGCTCCGGGACTGTGGGATCTTATTATATGTGTTTTCCATGGCCTCATCCCTTCTAACATCAACTTTTAAAGTTATGTAAATGAGCCTGAAAGGCTACTGGGGTTTTTCCTAAAGTCCTTCCCTGTTGCAGCTTCACAGGTTGTTACACTTTCTCTTGCTCAGCACTCACCCTCCCTCTGCCTGATGTAATCTCAATGCAAGACAGGAAGTTTCAGCACACAGTGGTAGGGAAAAGTGCTCCTGCACAGTGTAACAGCCTGTGAAGCTACAGCATGGAGATGTTATGGAAACCACCCCTTTTGGCTCATTAGCATAATTGTAAAAGTTGATGTTAGAAGGCAGGAGGCCATGGATAACACATATAAGAAGATACCACAGTCCCGGTGCCTGGATCTATGGGTAGTGTCCCGGGTTTATCAGGATGGATATTGATTGTAGTTTTCATTATCACGCACCAACCCAAAGATGGTGGAATTTGGAAAGCTTTTTAAACAGAGCCCTAGAGAAAAAGAGGCAAATGTGTTACTGCACACATATGGACATGTTTTCCAGCTTCCTAGTACATGGCGCGGGATAGTAAGTAGCGTTACTAGGAAGTCTAAATTGTTCAGAGAAATCAGATGGGAAGATATGTTACGGCTTCTGGTGCAGGAGGGGATCGAGTCGCGATGGGAAGGCTTCATAGTGTAACAGTCCAGAAATAGCGCCACCTCTGACTACAGGCGGCATGTGGTAGTGTCACTCAGCTCCACTTACATAAGTAAATAGGATCAAGCACAACGTGCGGAAAGGTTCAGACACTGTTACTGTCAGATAGAAGCCGATCAGCCCTTTAACAACCTCTACACCAACGAGTAATAATAACAACGAGGATATTTATAATCTACGGCTCTTCCGTTTTTATCTCGGAAAGATAGAAATCACATAAATGAGCACGGAGCAGCGGGCAGTTATTTTTATCACATTTCTGGAAATACATCTTTATTGGAATCTACGGTGTTTCCATGGAAACCACAAATTCCATTGATTGTTTTCACTTTCGCAGCCACACAGTAAACAATTTGGTCTGGCACCGATAAGACCCCCGCAGGTACATCCACTCTACCCCTCATATAGATGCCTCTGGAATTAGTAACCCTGGGAGACCCAATTATTTTGGGAAGAGTAAAAACATTGAGCTGTACATGGAATGTGAACTGTTTGTTCCTCGTGGGCGGTACATAAATATTTATGTTCCATCAAACTTTATTGAAATTAACTGCTCAAAAACAGAGAATCACAAAATATCTGATGTCAACGAACCGACGCGCAAACATAGAACATAGAGAAGAAAATTCCAACAGTAACTTCCCCATCCGCTTCTGAATATCGTGTAATAAATCTCATTTACATGGAGTAATCAGAAATGTACTCCCGATTTGATTGTGAGTCCCCTGAAATGGAGTCCTGGACCCCCTGCTCGGCCCCCTCACCAATCACTTCTACGCTGTAGGACATAGCTGTCCCAAGATTGTAGAGTTACTGTCAGGAACCTCGCTGACTGGATCTGACTTAGGTTCAGGAAGGAGCCTTCCGGGTCTCACTGGACCTGGCTCTGACAGCTCTCCGTCCCCCATGTCATATAGCTGCCACCACCCATCATATAAAGACTGACGAGACACCTATTATACACCAATATAATATTACAGTCACAAATGAAGCAATCAATGAACATAACACAAGAATCTCTTATTAAATGGAAATTTAATATAAAAAAGGACAGCGCTTACAAGTGTAAAGGGTTATTATACAAAAATCGTGAACATTTACAGAGACATAAACATACAAGGCAAAAAATAACAGTTTGGTAAAATAAAAAGGGATAAAGAAAACAGAACTTTATACATTACATTTTATCTAAATAGTTTCTTAGATTCCCTGACCGCTCCTCTGCTTGTGCTGACACCAGGAGGCCTAGTACTACTAGGAGGTGTAAACCAACCTTGTCTCAGAATCTTACCTGGCTGAGTCCTTGCCCTGTGGGCATCATATACACTTTCACCTCATGATGCCGCACACATACCTGCTATACATGATGAGTTTAGCGGTTATGTTATTGCTCCCTGTTGTAGTGAAGCCACCTCTTCGCTGGTGACATAGTTACTGTAGAAGTCTCCCTGTACTTATATGGGAACATTGGTGAAGCTGAAATATGGATTATGCCACATTTTCCTTGATGTATAAATCCAGATGGGGACTTGTACCTGTGACATTTAGTGAGTAGCCATAACCTATGGTTGAGCTGGTGAGAGGATGTAGAAGAGCTCTTCTTCCCCCTCCATTAATTCTATGAGGGGGTCTGGGTGAGAACCGTTGGGGTGATGATTGTCTTGGCCCCTACCTGTGTTTATAATAACAGAAGAAGAAGAAGAGATCTTACCCTCTCCAATGCTGCATTATATATGGGGGAACCCAGGGACTTGTAAGTCCTGCTCACATGATTTCTGGGGGTCGCTTTTGTCAGATCCATGGAATAGGAGGTAGGTCTCTTTAGTGGTAAAACCCCATTAAAGGGATTGTCTAGTTACAAGTTGCTGATCGGTAGGGTTTTCAATAGTGGGACCCCCATGGATTACCATAGGACTGTCTACTCATTTTCGTTAGGGGTCTTGTGGGTGCCTTATAAGGGCTAAATGTAATTGTATTACTGTATGAATGCATCTACTCCTTACAGTTAAGTGAATATAGTTTTTACTATATACATTATTATTATTACAATCAGTCATTTGAGGGTAACCACAAAGCTGAACATATTGTTAATAACCTGAGACATGGCCAATATGTCCCCTCACAGTAGCCAATAGTCACAGTGCCCCCACACTGTAGCCAATAGTCACAGTGCCCCCTTTTAGCCAAAAGTGAAAATGTCCTACTGTAGCTGGCCCCATGGCAATGGATAGACACAGTGCCTGCCTCACAGTAGCCAACGATCACTGTCTTTCTGTAACTCCCTCCTCATAGGCCACAGAAAAAGGGGCCCCTTATTATAGTAGCCCCTTTTCTATAGCCCACTGACTTACAGTGACCCCTGTCTTAAGCCTCTGATGTATGAATCACCAGCTACCTACCTTCTTTCTTTCCATAGTGGAAAAACAAAACATATGTTCACCTTTACCCTCTGCCCAGAAGCTGCAGCGTCCTCTTCTCTTCTCTTCTGTTTGGTGGTTGTACGTGGCTCTGAAGCTGCAGCGTCCTCTTCTCTTCTCCTCTGGTGGTTGCACGTGGCTCTGAAGCTGCAGCGTCCTCTCCTCTTCTCCTCAGTTTGGTGGTTGCACATTCATGTATTGACAGTATGTGACACTTATCCAATGGGTTACTGATCTATTTACATCCAGAACAGAGAAGAACCATCTCTGCATTCAAATATTATTCTCACCATTAC
The DNA here is from genome assembly GCA_019512145.1 of Engystomops pustulosus. Lineage (NCBI taxonomy): Eukaryota > Metazoa > Chordata > Amphibia > Anura > Leptodactylidae > Engystomops > Engystomops pustulosus. The sequence continues at coordinate 17,436 of WNYA01002035.1, forward strand.
ATCTTCACTGCTCCTCCTGCTCTATAACATGCTGCCTGCAGATAGGACACTAGCTGCCTGCAGATAGGACACTATGTACAATGTGCTCAGCTCCTCCTGCTCTATAACAAGATATCTAAATAAAAAATACCCTACAGATATAAAGGAATGAATAAATGATGTGACAAGTTTTGGTAATGATGATGTAACATTGAATGAATAAATGATGTGACAAGTTTTGGTAATGATGATGTAACATTTCTGCTCGCACCTTTCTATGACCCCAGAGCGCGGCTATAACTTCATGTATTTCTTCCTTTCTCTGTTGTCCTGGTTTCATAGATTAGCGATGACCTTGGCTCAAAGCCTTGTCATCCAATATGGCCGCTATTACAAGTAACACAAGGTCATCGCTTTCTAGGCCCCTGCGGGTCTGTAATATGAATGTGGGTGACTCCTCTTATGTAATTATTAGCATTGATCTATAAAACCTATTAGTGGGGGGAACGTCGCCCTCCGGAACCATAGAATGAATGGGCAACACCCGGCACCAGAACTGCCCCTGGTGCTACGTGGGGAGAGTATCCGGCTGCTGTCTTATCATATAACAATCTCCTGTATCGCTCATTTCTGTGTTTTTCCTTTGTCAGTTTGCAGGGAAATGGGAATATAATTTTGAGGTAAGAAATTTTTACCAAATTTAGAAATAGACAGTTCAGTAGATTTAGTAACTACGGTGGAACCCAAATTTGTATGTGAAGTGTTTGGTCTGTTACGCGACCTCCTCCCATTGCACAATCCTGCCGTGTACAGTCCGGCAAACCGCGCAACCACAACCAGGCTTGGCGCTCGCTGTCAGACTAGGTAAGTGGTGGGAACTCACCCTGCGACGTCCCTGCGGGCTAAGGTCCTGCCTAAAGCGGATAGACCGCCCTGGTAAGGGGAACCCGCTATCAGGAACCTACCTGACAGTCCCTGAGTGACCCTACAAGGTGACAGGGAAACTTACCTCGTCAGGCGGCTGCTGGATAGTGGAGCGGACAGGGATACGGCTACAGCAGGGACAGGCTAAACTGAGGAGGACACAGCTAAAGCAGGTGCAGGCTAAACTAAGGAAGATACAGCTACAGCAGGGGGCAGCTAAACCGAGGAGGACACAGCTACAGCAGGGACAGGCTAAACTGAGGAGGATGGCAAAGAAACTGCTGGTTATAGGTAGTGAATATAATATGCAAAGTAGTCCTACATCCCAATAGCTATTAATTTGGAGAAAGAAATGATCAAGTTGGGCTTTAACCCTGCTGTGTGCTAATCAGGGTCTGGCACCCCGAAACAGTTGAGTGTCTCTGGTTTGCCTGGTATTGGCCAATATCCATGTTTATTCCCATGTGTAGGCTCTTCTGTCATTTACAGCTCGGCTTTGGTTCCTCCAGTTTGAGATAATTTGCTATTGCTTTCCCATTGAACATTTCAAAAAAATTTAAACCTCTGCGTCTCTTCAATGTGTAACAACTCAACCTCCTGTGTATTAATAAGGGGTATGTACCCTGTAATAGTGGTGCCTGTTTTCGGATACTATGAGCTAAAGTGCATTCTCATTCTGATGGAGCATTGCCCAAATATAAGCCCAATGTGTAATCTCTTCAGTGAGGAAACGTGGCTCCCCGCGTGGCTGCTGTCAGATGGGTGTATAGATAAGATAAGAACTAAAACGACTATTGTATATTATTTCACAAATCTACAGACCCCAAGTCCTAGTTTTATAGTGTAAGGATTTAGACTCAATGAAGTTCAGACAGTAGGATCTCTGGGCCTCCCCACATCATGGCACTTGTCATCAGGTGACATTACACGGTTACATGTGAATCCTCATATAAGAATTTGGGTCTAGCGCTAAGTTACTGGCTACAAAGTCTCCTCCAAATTGTCTTCTCTCCTGACCTCCGGGCTTGGCCATTATTTTATCAGAATTTGACTCAATCCGACCCTGTTGTCAACCAATATGGCAACCGGCGACATTCACTTCATCAGACTGGCGGTCCATTCACCAGACCCTTAGATGGGGGATTAGTATATTTATTTTTCTTTTTAACCTTGTAAAAAATCCATAGGACCGTTCCACAAACTCAGCCGGAGCCGGCACTGCCGCCATCAGGAGACGCTGGAGAAGACAACTTTGAGATCAGATTGAAATGTGTAATGTAAGGATCCTCATATGTGTGGAGACCGAGCATAGACGGGACTCATCAATGTATTTATAGCTGGAGGTTGTTTGATGGCAGTGAAGATTTGGTATGTCTTCGGTAATATATGCAACATTTTTGGATATTTTAGTTTTTTCCAGAATTATAGCCAAAACGTTGCACATGTCCATTGGATTAAGGAGCACGGAGGGATTTTTGGATTTTGTATTGTTGATTATTTTTCTTGTAGACCATCAATGTGTCCCTGGGCCTCGAGCTTTCTATTTCTTTGGTGTTGTGCATTTTCTATGTAGATAGTAAAGATAATGATACAACAATGTCCAAGCATGCAGTATTTCCCGGTGCCGTTCCTCCCGTTGTCGTGAACCTCATACAATATGTAACGTGCATCTGTTGCTTTCTCTCTGCAGCATTTTGTCCTCAGACACATAAACAGCAACCAGTGCCTGGACGAGCCGACAGAAGACGATAAGATGGTCCCCACCATGAAGGAGTGCAACGGGAGCAGATCCCAGCAGTGGCTCTTACGTAACATGACCTTGAGCGCATAAACCTCCACCACGGCTGAGGAGTCTGAGGACCTTCATTAGCAGCTACCAGGACACTCGAGTGCAAAATGACACTTTCTACAGTCTCCCTGACATCAAATAATTGAAAAACCTCCTGGAATCCCCCTGGGAGGACACAAATAGGACTTTTTCTAATTATTCTCCTGTAACGACACCTGACTGGACTTGCCCAGCTGCAAATTGTGTCTGTTTACCGGAGGATTAAGAAGCCGCTATGGAGGCTGTAAATACCGAGACGTCCCAGGATGCACCAGGCTGAGGGGGAAGAGAGTGGAAATATTGTAATGTAAAAGAATATTTTATTACAAAGAAGAGGATGTGAACTCCACCCGTATCCATCACAGACCATAGTCTTCATGTGTGCAGCTTCTATGGTGTCTGAGGGGTTTTTGTGAGATCGTCCTCCGTGACACATTTCTTCTAGTTCCGATGTCTCTGAGTCTAAAGTCTTTGAGGACAATACAAAAAGTTTCTTCCCATTAGGAAAGGTCCAGTCTATTACATCATGGAAAAGGAAAGCTAAGAGTGGGACGGCACCCGGATGACCAAATTCCTGAAAAACTTTAACCCAGACTGTGAAGGCACAGAAGCAGAGACAGGGCAGGAGCAAAGCTTAAGAGGGTGCAGAAGGTGGGGTCTCACCAAGGACAAGGAGCCTTAGGTGGACCCTGAGAGCATTTAGGGTCCAAAACCAGTGTTATAAACAATCCATTAATATAGATGTGATGGAAAGAGAAGGGGATGAGGCTCCCTAGTGTGGGGATTATCCTTATGTATTTGGGTGGATCAAATTCAACAAATGGTAATTGTTCCCCTTAAGAAGTTTTCCCGCAGCCACAGCCGTGTTCTTAGACTCCCTAGATGACCGATCTGATGGCAGGAGATCTCCTGAAGTAAACCAGATGGATCCAAGGTTGGAAATTTTATATCAAAATAGTATCGTGGAAAAGACAACGCGTTTTGCATCTTAATTGACTCGATGAAGCCGCTACTGCTGTGTGCGGAATGTATTGTCCTTTTAACTATAAAATATTTTATCATTTTACTTGTTTACTTTGAATTGTTTCTTAAGAATATTAAGAGACCATATACCGCGCCCCTAGAACGCCCTCCTTTGTCCTCATTGGATTTCCAACCTTGGATCCATCTGGTGACTACTAAACAATAGATTCTTACTTTGGACCCGGCAAGGACCTTACATTGGGGCCCAGCAGTTACACATCTGTAACATGAGGTCCCAGGCCTCCCGGGAGGATACGGCTGCCTCCTCTACTCTGCCTGGAGTCACCACCGTCTTGGAAACCAGAATCTGACATGAGGCTGTGGGAGGTCCTGCTGCACACTGGGCCAGACAAATGCTAAGACAACCTACAGACGTCAGGCAGATGTACTTACCTGCCAGGTTGTGCGTCTGTCTATCCAGAGGACCTTTGACCACCTCCATCAACTCCAACTGTCTTCATTGTATAATAGTTGCTGCTTCGCTGATCCTGATGTAGTTGTGTTCTTGTCTCCTGCCTCCACCCTTCCCGAAAAGTCATTTCTGTTTGTTTCTAATCAGGTGGTCCGAGGGGGTGCACTACACTCACTAACCCCCAAATTAACAGTAGTTCATAAAATCAGCTACTTAGATGTCCAAACTAATGGCATTGATTTATGGGGAATAGTGGGGGGGGGGGGGGGAAGAAAGAATCAAAAATTGGTGAAAAAAGCTTTTCAGGCGACACCCGTTTCAGGATTTTTGTTGCCCTTATGAATATTAAAGCCCCTAAAATTTTGGAATCACTTCCTACATCTGGTGCTAGAAGCTTCTTGGGGAATGGAGGACGTGTACCTTATGCTGCTTTCCATCTGTAGTTTCAGGACCTTTGGAGGACCTTCTAAGGTCCTAAAATGGCTCTTGTGTACATGTGTATTGAGAGCAGGAACAGATGTGCAAGGATTTCATGGGTGAAGGTCCTTCTAAGTATGACATTAGGTGGGTGGTTTGGGTGGCCATGGGCCCCTAGAATGGGGGATCTGGGATCTTCTGTAACAGAATCAATGGGTGCAAATAGTTGGAATTGATGTAGTTGGTGGAAGGTTCTCACCCAACTGGTTAATCATACAACATGAGAATCCCCCGGCCCAAAATCACATTCCATCTATCCATAAATATTAAAATTTAGCCAGAGGGGAAGGGCAATGCCCAACTCTAGAAAACAAAGCAGTCAAGATTTTGGATATGAAAAGCGTAAAATACAGAGATCAAAATGAAAGGTTAAACGCCCCCCCCCCCCCCCCCACAGAACAGCCGAAAACATTTATATGTAACAGATCAGTGAAATCTAACGTTTAGTTTGGTCCCCGGACGCCTGGGTCCACTCCGTGTAATGTTCTGCTTGTTGTATCTGGTCCAACCAGAAAGGTTTCCATTAAACGAGGAGAAGGCGTTCTGTGCTTCCCGATTTTATTACATTTTATGTCACTTATTCTGTGGGATTAAAGGTTCTCTCTTCTTCCAAAATCAGAAATTCAGAACTGACCTGTGATTGGCCGGCGTCATTGCAAGAGAAGATTTCCCATAGCAGCCAATCAGATCCCCCTGAATAATAAGAGCCGGAGTTTGATTGGTTGCTATCGGCATTTTTTGGATCCTTAAGCTCAAAATGTGATGAATTGAAATTTTTGAAATCTGATGCAAATGAAGGGGGTGTGTCCTGTAACTGTGGGAATAAATGCGACTGACCCCGTGGGCTCCTGTGTAATTATGCTGCAAATAATCCATACAAAATGTTACATTTTTAGGAGCTCCGACACTTTGGGAACCTCCCGTGGTCCCGGAAAAGTCTTCAAATCTCCTGAATCTGACAAAATGTTCAGACAAAAACAAAGTGTCGAGTGTCCACTTCCCGTAGTTGCCCCCCCGATACCCCAAAAGGGGCGTGGCTTAGTAGAGATAACATGACCCACCCCACCCCAGGGACGCCCATAAAAGGGGTTGGGCTCTAATTGGAAAGTTCCCTAAATTTCTTAGGAAAGACAAGCAAAAAATCTGCTGCAGAACCTCTTTTAAAAAGTAAGTAAATATCAGTCAGTGGTTGCTGTGGGTTTTCTTGTGCGGTGTCACTTCCAGCTGTCTGTATTGTGTCCTGGCGCACACATCACACGGTACATTATAGGATAATATCTGGAGATGAAATCTTCTATAATCATCGGCTCTTGGAGGTGAGGGATCGGCCCAGAGAGGATAAAGCACAAGACACTAACGGCTCCACAGACCTGAGTAGTGACAGAGATAACAGTCCTTGTCCCACCATCCCTGATCCTCCATGTGGGTCTCGTCCTCTCACATCTTACAAGGTTTTAGTGTCGATCATTTCTTGGACTTGTGATCACGTCCCCCTCCTGGCCGGGTCTGGGATTGCGCTTTGTCCCTTCAGTTCTGTAGGACACAATGGGGGTCATTTACTAAGGGCCCGATTCGCGTTTTCCCGACGTGTTACCCGAATATTTCCGTTTTGCGCCGATTGTACCTGAATTGCCCCGGGATTTTGGCGCACGCGATCGGATTGTGGCGCATCGGCGCCAGCATGCATGCGACGGAAATCGTGGGCGTGGCCGAACGAAAACCCGACGTATTCGGAAAAACCGCCGCATTTAAAAACCGAAAATGTGTCGCTTGGGAAGCGCTTACCTTCACCTGGTCCGAGGTGGTGCATTCCGGCGCGTTCAGATGATTTTCAGCGCAGCAGCGCCACCTGGTGGACGGCGGAAGAACTACATTCATAAATCCCGGCCGGACCCGAATCCTGTGCAGAGAACGCGCCGCTGGATCGCGAATGGGCCGGGTAAGTAAATGTGCCCCAATCTCTGGACATGAATGATTCTTACATCACTTAGATTTTATCTGTTATGAGATTTCTGATGGATTCTGCCCCCCCCCCCCTCTGTACCTTCCTGTCCCACCTCCCATCCTTACTCCTTCTTTCCCTCCCTCTCCTCCTCCTTCCTTGTTCTACCTCTTCCTTCTTTTGTTTTCGTCTTTCACTACCTTCCTATTCGCTTCCATTTTCATTGTATCTTTCTTCACATTCTCTCTCCCTCCTCCCTTTGCCTTTTCCTTGCTCCTTCTCTGTGTATCCCTCTTCTTTCTTTCCTTCCTTCTTTCTTTCTTTCTTTCTTTCTCTTTTCTTCCCTTTCCTTTGCTCTCTAACTTTCTCTCCGCTTCTCTCACTTCTTCTCTCCCTCTTTCCATTTTCCTTCCTCCTCTATTTTTCTCTGATATCTTGTCCTCCTCCTTCTCCCTTCTCTATTTTATTCTCTCCTTTCATCATTCTAGTTGCTTCTTTCTTTTCATCCTTCTCCTTGTTATCCCTCTTTGTCTCTCACCGTTCTCTCTTTTAATCGTTCTCCTTCCTTCTCTCCTTCCTTCTCTCCATCCTCTTCCTCGTTGCTTATGTCTTTACCTCCATCTAATTCACGTTTCCTCTTTTCTTCCTCTTTCCTTCCTGTTGTCTTCCCTCTCTCCCTCTTTCTGTCTCCCTCCCGTATTTTCTTTCTTTCCGCCTTCTCTATCCCCTCTTCCTCCTTATCCCTCCTTGTCTCTTCTCCTCATTACTTCTCTGTCCTCTTTCCTTCCTTCTCTTTCATTCCTCTCCTCCTCCTACTTCTGTTTCTCTTTCCCTCCTTCTCTTATTCACATTTTCTTTCTTCTTCCTCTTCCCCTCCTCCTTTCTCCCTCTGTCTCTTCCCTTCTCTTTCTCCTTCCATCTTTCTTGCTCCTTCTCTCGGTCCTTCCTATTTCCTTTCTTGCCAAATGTTGATTCCATGAATAAAAACTTCTTGTAGTGACAGATTTAAAGGTAAATTCCTTCAATCAGCGGAGTCTCTGTATTATAGGATCTCCACAGACCTGGATCTCTATAACCGGACTTCCCATACATTCCTTGTGATAATTCATGTTTCCGTGTTGCTAGGGGTAACGCTGGGCAGGAGGGAACCCGCTGACAATCCACAGCGCAGAACAATGAAGTCGCTGATATTCTTAGCCGAGTGCCGGCAGGTTTCATGTGGAATTGTTTCTTCCGCTCACAGGTTGTGACGCGTTTATTTTGGGGAGACGTATGTGGGGGTCCAGGTCTCCCTTCATGTTTCTTGTTTAAGGCCGCGTTCACATTTACTGCTTTCATCAGTCACTTTCTATGACGTCCACCTGGTCCACGACTCCTGGAACCTCCATAGAAGTAACGGAGGAGCTGAAGATGTTCATCAACCTTTCATCTCATCTGGGCAACAAGATTGTGTTGGGGACATTCATTTTGGAGACATAAATCCCAGAGGTGAGAACAGAGAACAAACCAATACAAGTCACAAGAGAGAAAACTCCTTCTCTCTCCTTTTACTTTGGCTTCTCCTCCTCATCAGCTTTACTCAGAAATCTATAAGGAATTTTGTCCTTAGCAAACGGAAGCATGAGGTTACATTCAAGTCTTTAAAGTGAGGAAAATGAGCAGTGAGTCACAGCAGCCAGGAGGGGGAGCAGTGAGTCACAGCAGCTAGGAGGGGGAGCAGTGAGTCACAGCAGCTAGGAGGGGGAGCAGTGGAGTCACGGCAGCCAGGGGGGGGGCAGTGAGTCACGGCAGCCAGGGGGGGAGCCAATGAGTCACGCGGCAGCTCAGGGAGGGGGAAGCAGTGAGTCCCAGGGGGGCATGCCAGGAGGGGGAGCAGTGAGTCACAGCAGCTAGGAGGGGGAGCAGTGAGTCACAGCAGCTAGTAGGAGGAGCAGTGAGTCACAGCAGCCAGGAGGGGGAGCAGTGAGTCACAGCAGCTAGGAGGGGGAGCAGTGAGTCACAGCAGCTAGGAGGGAGGAGGGAGGAGCAGTGAAGCAGTCACAGCAGCTAGGGAGGGAGACAGTGAGTACAGGCAAGGCGGAGAGGGGGAGCAGTGAGGCGAGCGGGAGCAGGGCCCGTAGGAGGGGGGAGAGTGAGTCACAGCAAGCTTAGGGGGGCAGGGCAGTGAGCACAAGGCAGGTAGGAGGGGGAGCAGTGAGTCACGGCAAGCAGGAGGGGGGAAGCAGTGAGTCACGGGGCAGACAGGAGGGGGAGCAGTGAGTCACAGCAGCTAGGAGGGGGAGCAGTGGACAGCAGCCAGGGGGGGGGCAGTGAGTCCAGCAGCAGGAGGGGGAGCCATGAGTCACAGGCAGCCAGGAGGGGGAAGCAGTGAGTCACCAGGGCATGCAGGAGGGGGAGCAGTGAGTCACAGAGCCAGCTAGGAGGGGGAGCAGTAGGTCACAGCAGCCAGGAGGGGGAGCAGTGAGTCACAGCGCTAGGAGGGAGGAGCAGTGAGTCACAGCAGCCAGGAGGGGGAAAAAAGTGTAAGTCACAGCAGCTAGGAGGGGGGAGCAGGGAGTCACAGCAGCTAGGAGGGGGAGCAGTGAGTCACAGCAGCTAGGAGGAGGAGCAGTGAGTCACAGCAGCTAGGAAAGGAAACAGTGAGTCATGGCAGCAAAGAGGGGGAGCAGTGAGGCACAGCAGGTAGGAGGGGGAGCAGTGAGTCACAGCAGC
>WNYA01002035.1:26806-39953 GCA_019512145.1 Engystomops pustulosus
GGGTAGAGTGGTCACAGCAGCTAGGAGGGGGAGCAGTGGTACAGCAGCCAGGGCGAGGAGGGAGCAGTGAGGTCACAAGCTAGAGGGGGAGGGGGACGTAGATAGGAGGAGCAGTGATCACGGCAGCTTAGGAGGGAAGGAGCAGTGGTCACAAGAAGCTAGGAGGAGGAGAACAGTGAGTCACCAGAGCTAGGAGGGGAAGCAGCGTGAGTCAAGGGCAGCTAGGGGAGGGGGAGCATGAGTCACAGCAGCACGAGGGGGAGAGAGGGCAGGAGATGGGAGCATGCACAGCAAGCCTAGGAGGGTAGCAGTGAGTCCAGCAGATGGAGTGAGAGTGTCACCAGCAGCCAGGAGGGGAGGAGCAGTGAGTCACAAGCAGCCAGGAGGTAGGGAGCAGAGCAGTGAGTCAGAAGCAGGAGGGGGAGCCAGTGGGTAGCAGCAGAGGGGAAAGCAGTGAGTCCGAGGTAGTATGAGGGGGGAGGCAGTGAGTCACAGCAGCCGGAGGGGGAAGCAGTGAAGTCCCACGCAGGACGGGAACAGGAGTGCGGCGGAGCGGGGAGGGAGCAAGCAGCAGCTGAGAGCAGGAGCCAGAGCAGGGGAGCGTTACAGGTCTAAGGAGGGGGAGCAGTGAGTCACAGAGCTGGAGGGGAGCAGCAGTGGTAAGCAGGAAGAAGCAGTGAGTCACAGCAGCTAGGAGAGGAGCATTGAGTACAGACAGCATGGAGGGGGAAGCAGTGAGTGCCAAGCAGCTGAGGGGTAGTCAAGCTTTTTTTAGGACGGAGGGGAGCAGTGAGTCACAGCAGCCAGGAAGAGAGTGATGAGTCACAGAGCAGGAGGAGGAGCAGTGAGAGTCACAGCAGCTGGAAGAAGACAGGGAGTCTGGCAGGCGCAAGGGGGCAGTGGGCAAGCAGGGCCAGGCAAAGGTGGAGCATGAGTAAGCAGCGAGGAGGGGAGCAGTGAGTCACAGCAGCATTAGGTAGGAGGAGGCAGTGAGCACAGGCAGTTAGGAGGGGAGGAGCAGTGAGTCACAGGCAGAGCTAGGAGGGGGAGCAGTGAGTCACGCAGCTAGGAGGGGAGAGCAAGTGAGTCACAGCAGCTAGGGGGGGAGCAGTGGAGTCACGCAGCCAGGCGGGGAGCAAGTGAGTCAGCAGCAGCTCAGGAGGGGGAGCAAGTGAGTCACGGCAGCCAGGGAGGGGGAGCGTGAGTAACCCAGGGCAATGCCAGGAGGGGGACAGTGACGTCACAGTGCAGCTTAGGAGGGGGAGAGAGTGAGGGTCACAGCAGATAGGAGGAGGAAGAGGAGTTCACAGGAAGTGGAGGAGCGCAGTGAGCGCGGTGGGAGGGAGCAGTGAGTCACAGCAAGCTCAGGAGGGGGACAAAGTGAGTCAAAGCAGACTAGGAGGGGGGAGCAGTGCAGTCACAAGCATCTAGGAGGGGAAGCAGTGAGTCACAGCAGCTAGGAGGAGGAGCGGAGTCCGAGTAGGAGGAGTAGCTAGCGCGCAGGAGGGGGAGCAGTGAGTCACAGCAGCTAGGAGAGGAGCGGAGCCCGCAGCTTGAGGTGGAGCTCGACAAAGCAGTGACAAGGAAGCTAGGAGGGGGAGCAGAGCATGGAGTCACAGGCTAGAGGCAGCAGGGAAGCGGGAGGAGGACAGCAGTGTAAGTCGCTGAGGAAGCAGGCGCACAGAGTAGGGGGGGAGCAGTGAGTCACAGCAGCCAGGAGGGGGAGCAGTGAGTCACAGCAGCCAGGAGGGGGAGCAGTGAGTCACAGCAGCCAGGAGGGGGAGCAGTGAGTCAGAGCAGCCAGTAGGGGAAGGAGTAGCATATACGGTATATACTGCTTTGTATGTCAGTGGTCTCATACCTGTTGGACTCCAGCTGGAAGTTGTATTAGAAGTTTTACAATGTACGGAGCCTATTACAGAACTTTATTTTATGACTCCGCATTAAAACAATGGAAAATTTCCTCTCTCTATTCTCCCGCCCTCTTGACAATTAATTGTGAATCTATTTGCATGTCTTCGGATTCTGTCAGGGGGCTCGGGATGTGATGGTGCGATATTAGTGTTTTACAATGTAAATTACTGACAAACTAAAGGCGACCAACTGGGATTATCTATGGAAAAAAGAAGTAATTACATTATTATTCCTGACAAATAGATTTCCATACATTTTCTTCAAACCCTCCGTAAGGAATATCGAGGGCTGAAAGCGATTTAAAGAGTCCTAGAAACAACTCGGAATTTGTTCGGATAAACTCTGCCTGAGGCTTACACAATCTCTGCTTTGATGCACAATAGAAATGGGTCGGCTTTAATTGGGCCCCCGAGCGCTGACAGCAGGGCCCCAGCGAGTCCGGGCTCATTCATGCAGCAAGTCTATTGGTCAGCGCTCTTCATGGATAAAGGTGGGTTAAAGGGGTTGTGTCAAGTAGTGATGAACGGACCAGAACTTCAGTTAGAGGTTCGGGTCTGCATTTCGTTGTGCTCACCCTCTCCACAGTTATCCAGAATCGCAAGTGTTAACTGTTTAAATGCTACTAAAAAAACGGCCATTTTGCGGAAGATCGGCGCTCCCCATTGGCAGCAGTGATTTTCCACCAAAGTGGTGCGGGTGTTACCGGAGGGTTCTGGTCCGGGTTTGAGACCTGCACAGACTTTTTAAGTTCAGGTTCGGCCGAGATGGAACATTAATGGGTCCACCAATCACAAGTCTCTCTCTAGGCTCCGGCGCTGTGACATATCCTCCCTGTAGAATGGCGCAGGTTCTGGCATAGGCCGTAAGTAGTGCACAGGCGAGCGAGGGCACAGGGCCCCTCAGTGACCCGGCTCAGGACCCTTCATCCCCCTCCACTTGTCATGGAGATGGCGTAAGAGGGAAAATAGTCTTTATTCCTGCCCGTGCGCTGGTACAAGGCCGGACCCCATCGGTGTTATAATATCTTACAACTTGTACGATGAATAAACACAACAGAACGTTAGAGAACGTTCCATGAGAATTGCAGCCATTCTCAGGTGTTGTGCTGCGCGGCTCAAGGATTGTGTTTGTGATTAGACCCGCGGCCGGTCTGGAGGTCCCTCTTCCCATGCAGATGAATGGAGACAATAGATGTATGTGGGGAAATCCTCCCAAGGGTCACAGATCAAGACTCCAGACTCTATTAAACTTGCTGGAATGAGAACGCGTTTCGCTACCATGTGCGGCTCTTCATCAGTCGGCAGCAGGTACATGGATACGTATAGTCTTATGTATTTTAATCTTGGTGTGTGACATTCGAGGCAAAATGTAACACTGTAACGTTTGTAAAGCAGCGTATACACATCCAGGTACCGGCTGTCCAACTGACGACGAGCCCAACAAGGACTCGAAACGCGTTTTCATACCAGATAGTTTTGTAGATTTTACAAAAGGAAAGAACGTTGGAATAAGATGAAGTCTGGAGGTCACCCCTGGGAGGATTTCACCCCATAAATCTACGACTCGTACGGTAAGATCATCATAATCATCACTGATTTTCCCTGTTATTCACATAAAACACATAGAGTAAAAACCATTTCAGAAATAATTTAGATAAATAATCCAAAGCAAAAGCTCATAAATCTTCTCCTTTCCTGAGCACAACAAACAAAAGCAAAGCTGTGTGCCACTGCTCAATTAGTACAAAAAACATGACATTTTATTGAAACACAACCTAAACACAGACAATACCATAAAAACAATTAAACATAGTAACAAAGTGCATATAGTATTGTGTTATAGATACTCTGGTAGGTACAATAGCAAACCCCTCCTGAATGGGTAGAAACCAAGAGCAACCCTATAGAAATGTAACCAAGTGGAAAGTGCCCGTGCATCCAGCCAGCCGACATACAAGTACTGAGCAGGCAGACTGGTGACTAGAGAGAATATTCCACAAAGATTAGTAAGGTAAGTGCAAGGCAATTCCCCAAGTTATCTGGCATTAAGCCAGGCAGCAAGGTGACAACATCAAAAGTGCAAAAAGTCAGGAGGTAGAGGGCTCCCCACGCGTTCCGCCTCTCACTGGAGACTTCCTCAGGGTTTCTTTACTCTACCTCCTGACTTTTTGCACTTTTGATGTCATGTTTTTTGTACTAATTGAGCAGTGGCGCACAGCTTTGCTTTTGTTTGTTGGATTCATTTTAGTGACATTTTTGCTGTGCAGGTTTCCACTTTCTTGATTGTGCACCTTTTCTGAGCCGTTGCCTTACATCACTATAAAAAATGTATTTCCTCAACTTTTTGTGTCTATTATCACCAAACTGAGTTTCCAGGCCGCTCATTAATATCCAATTCTCTGATTGGAAATATTATCCGGCAGACGTTTTGGCCTTCTGTACGTGCTGAGCCTTGGCGGGGGGGGGGGGGGATGATAATTCTGATTTACAAAAAAATGAATCTTGGGAAATGAATAAAACGCCTTGGGACGACTTCCGATAATGAATCCAATGTAGCGGCAGCTGCGGTCTCGTCACAATCCCCTCCCCCGATTACTAGAAGGAAGTAATTATACACCAGGGGGGTCCTGCAGGTGACTGCTCAGTACCTCAGATGTGTTTCATATGTTTTGTGTGTGAACTATAATTGGGGTGTAATCCGGTGTGACTCCGATCCGGTACTAGCTGACACCTACTCTGCTAATAAACCAACGCCCCCTGCAATGTATGTTCCCTCAATCAAATCCCTCCCCGAGAAGTCACTTCCACCACAATCATTGCATTGAAATGTCCAATTATTGATAAAATGTGGAAAATTTATAGTCAAAAGAGGCAGAAGCTAAATGAGCAAAGAAAATAGACCAAACCCAAAACCCCAAAAAGTTATGTCCGGGGCTCGAGGTCACTTCATGCACATTTATGATTTCAATTGTCTTCACTTGTATCCGACACTGGAGCAGAAGCAGCAGATCTATGTGACTATTTCTCTGACAAGGCAGCTTAGATACAGCGGGGCATATTTATCAGAACCTCTGCGCCAATCCACCACCTTGACGCCAGTGGGACGTGAAGGGGGGGGGGGCATGGCCGGCGCGGGGCGTTACTGTCCCTGTGCCGGCGCACTTGCTGCCGTCGCCGTCTTTTCATACGTGAAGCCTCTTGATGTATCCTGCTGCGAATATACAGAGGTGGGGCTATCCTAGGCTCAGGACAGCTAAGCTGCAATATCACAGACGACCCACGTACTGAGGAGGCGCTGCATGAGGAAGAGCGCAGTCAGGGTTTTCGGGTCAGAATCCGGGTCATGAATCTCTGCAGACCCCAGTAAGAGGAATGTGACTGTCATAGACATTTCTACAATTAAAGCTTCTGTATGTGACTACAGGACAGACACACGAGAGATGAGGAATAATACGAGATAATGGCGCAGTCACTGACTCCTCGCGCTGCTCTTCTGTCATCATTACCTGCATATTGAGCACGAGTCTCCTGGTGGAAACAAAACAGACGTTGATTTATTACTGGAAAATGTGTCAGGACCCAAAATATTATCAGAGAAGCCAAAAAGTGATAATATTTACACTTATTATTGTAACTATTAATGGGGTCACATAGTTATAGCGGAAGTCCCTATAGAATGAATGGAGCATGAGTGAGCGTGTGCACTAGTGCTCCATTCATGTGGGACCCCATTATCTTGATGGTGGGGGGTCCCACAATCACAACGATCCTGCGCAGAGCTGAATGGACCCTAACATTAGGTTCAGCAGCCCTGTCTAGCCCGGACGTGTTGCTTGATGGGCTGCAGAGCAGACAATGTAGCAGGTTTACACCCCTAGCAGCTAGTTACGGCTGTGATTGACCGGCTGGACACCCGGTGTTGATAATTGGGTAGTGCCGATCCATATTTCTGATTATGTAGGTGGACACCTCATTTCTAGTTCTTAGGGGAGTAAAGACATCAAGCAACAAGTTATATGAACCTAAAGTTATGGCGGCTCATCTGTAGTCCCGAGTTTTGGGGGGCTGCTCCGCTGATTTGGTGATCTGTACCAGAATACTTCCACTTGTCAGTGTCTCTACAAAGAAGAGAGATTGTGGGGCAGGAAAAATCATTGAGGAGGCCTCAGTGTATCTGTCACCATCCCTGATCCAGCGGGACAGTCCTGGAATTTGGGGGCTGCTCCAGGTCGCTGAATCGTGCCCTATGGTTATATTGGGAAAGCTGGGAACTATCGGCTCCCCGCTCCACCGTTACTGTGTGCGCGCGGCTCAGGCCACATTGATGACATCATCACTCTGCAGCGGCTGAGAAGTGAGAAGCGTCAGTATCTCTTCTACGTGTTTCCTACCTCCGCGTCCTGTACATTAACCCTTATTTATACCTCGCTCAAAAACGCTCCCAAATTAACGAGTGACGGTTTCCCCACATTGGAAATGCAATTTCCCTACAAGCCGGAGCACGACCCCCTGTAAGTAGTGAGGAAGACTCTCATCATCTCTAGTATTACATCCTGAGCCGTTTTCATCTTGTGGATCTGTAGCCGCCTGTAATGATGTGATCTATATGCTAACAGGTCCCTATGGAGGAGCGTATATTGTCCGCAGCTACAGGATCTGTGATTCATGTCACTGGGACCTTTACTGCTCCCTAAATACAGGAACAGCAATTACACAGAAAGGGGGGGGGAGGGCAAAGAATTGGATTCAGCTGATGGAATTGTATCTGCAGAAAATTAGGATTGTATGGAAATATCATGTACAGTGTACTGCATGGAAAACAGGATGGGAAAGGAGGGATAATCCACGGCTACAGACTAGGATACAATGTATACAGCACAAAATACATAGCGCGTGCATGTGACGCTTCCCCGCTCAGGTCCCCGGAGTTCACCTTCTTCTTCCTGGTGCATCAGGTCCCTGGAGTTCACCTTCTTCTTCCTGGTGCATGTAAGTGCATTGTCCGTGTATAATGCGCTGTGCGGGGAGTCACTAAGTTCCTGCCCCTGATATCCTGCATGTGTCGCTTCCCCGCTCAGGTCCCTGGAGTTCACCTTCTTCTTCCTGGTGCATGTAAGTGCGTTGTCTGGCGACACAATTTGAAAGTTAAATCCCGCGCTCAGTCCGAATCAGTCGATTGTCCGACGGCACGGCCCCTAATTTGTGTAGCATTGAGGCCAGTGCAGCAGCAAAAAAACGCTTGTGTGCGCCAAAATCCCAGCACAGACGCCTGTTAAATACCTGTGCAAACTGTGTAGTCCCCGAAAAAGGTGCACAGTCCGACTAAAGTGAAAGGATCAAAAGGTTCTCTGGATATTATCAGTCACAGACGGATGACTCCTTGCTCGGTTCTGTACAAGTGTGAGAAAGTTTCAGAAGTTTTTGCATTTTTAAAGGTATTTGAGACATAACAAAACTTTCAAAATCCTGAATCTGTGCGATCTCATGGACCCAAAGAATAAAGAGTAGGTGTCATCTTAACCTGTAAAATCAAAGCCCATCAGAAATTGGTGCCACTACGTTCCCCTACAAATTCCCCACATTTAGAATATTTTTCCAGATTCCCACTAGACGGCACAGAATATTAATTGGTCACACCAGAAAGTACAATTCGTCTCGCAGATATTGAGCGCTCAAATGTGGCTTGTGGAAGGAGCGGAGTGGCAAAAGGAAAGGCAAAAATATGGAAAACCTGTTTTTTGAAATGGTTACGAATAGGGATGGACTCGAACAGCAATGTTCAGGACTGAACCGAACATTGGGGGTCATTTACTAAGGGCCCAATTCACGTTTTCCCGACGTGTTTCCCGAATATTTCCAATTTGCGCGGATTCTCCCTGAATTGCCCCGGGATTTTGGCGCACGTGAACGGATTGTGGCACATCGGCGCTGGCATGCACGCAACGGAAATCGGGGGGCGTGGCCGGACGATAACCTGGCGGATTCGGAAAAACCGCCGCATTTAAAAAAAAAAATCTGTCGCGGAGCTTGCACTTACCTTCACTCAGCCCGGCTCGGTGAACTCCAGCGCGTTCCGATGCTTTTCAGCGCAGCAGCGACACCTGGTGGACGGCGGAGGAACTACCTTAATAAATCCCGGCCGGACCCGGATCCAGCGCAGAGAACGAACCGCTGGATCGCGAATGGGCCGGGTAAGTAAATCTGCCCCATTGTGGGTTTTGGATTCCCAGACTTCAGCCTGAAGTCCAGCTTTGGTGTTCGGAATCAATCCCGTCGGTAATCGGTGCCGGCGTTTAAGGCCTAGGATCATCGCTCCCCTATTACATCATACCACGTAAAGGGTAAAAGCCAAGATCAGTACCGGCAATGATCATGGGTGTTACCAATATGGATGAGCATTGGGTTTCCTGGACTGAACTTTCAGGTCAGGTCCGACCAAACTCTGCGATCCCCAACCTGGACAGATCCGCTCATCCCTAGTGAAGCAACATCCACAGATCAGGAAGAAGTGAACCCAAGTGCAATGAGTTCATATAAAGGCAACGCTTGGTTACTGATAATTGTGTTCTTCATATGAAACATCAATAAGGGGGAAGTGTGGCCAAAACACATCATAGAGACACAGTGATGGGACCCCCATGGATCACCAGAACGGGGCGCATTGTACCTCTACATAAATAAAACACTTACAAATTGTCCCACCCAGTGACTGGGATTTGTTTGCCGAAATTTAAAGGGACAAAGCGCCTCCGACCCATAAATCTGCTGCTACCATCTCTTTAATTGAAACTTCTTTTCTAAACTTGGAGAAGTCATTAACACATGGGTTCATTTAGTTTTTCCACCTGCTTTGTGAATGACCTTCACGACTGTCTGCAGGTTAACACATTGGGGCTCATTTACTAAGGTCCCGATTCACGTTTTCCCGACGTGTTACCCGAATATTTCCGATTTGCGCCAATTTTCCCTGTATTGCCCCAGGATTTTGGTGCACGCGATCGGATTGTGGCGCATCGGCGCTGGCATGAACGCGACGGAAATCAGGGGGCGTGGCCGAACGAAAACCCGACAGGTTCGGAAAAACCGCCGCATTTAAAAAAAAAAAAAGTGTCGCGGAGCTTGCACTTACCTTCACCAGGAATAGGACGGTGAACTTCAGGGCATTCCAGCGGTCTTCAGCGCAGCAGCGACACCTGGTGGACGTCGGAGGAACTACCTTAGTGAATCCCGGCCAGACCTGAATCCACTGCAGAGAAAGCGCCGCTAAGTAAGTAAATCTGCCCCATTGTGGCTCATTTACTTACCTGGTTTTATCGTGATCCCCCGGTGCGTTGTCCGACGAGGATTCGGGTCCAGCGCAATTCACTAGGATCGTGCACCCGAGGTCCTGCATCCGTCGCTTCCCCGCCGAAGTCTGCCAGCGTTCACCTGCTTCTTCCCGATGCATGTAAGTGGTTGATTCGACACAATCGCGTTTTTAAATTCGGCGGTTTGTCCGAATCCGTTGGGTTGTCCGACGACCCTCCCCCCTGTTGCTCGCAAGCCAGCGCTGATGCGCCAAAATCCCAGGGCAATTCGGCGCAAAGCGGAAATCATCGGGAAACCCGGCGAAAATGCGTCCGACGGACCCTTAGTAGATGAACCCCATTAACTCCATTGTGTTTGTCTATAATTGTCAGGTAGAAACAGAAGACGTTCCATAAATGTGTAATCCTACTTTGTTGTTAGCATTATCCTGCATGTGTCACTTCCCCGCTCAGGTCCCCGGAGTTCATCTTCTTCTTCCTGGTGCATGTTAGTGCATTGGCTGTGACACAATTTGAATGTTAAATCCTGCGCTCAGTCCCAATCATTCGAATCGTCCGACGGCCTGCCCCCTCATTTCTGTCACATGAAAGCCAGCGCCGCAGCTCCACAATCCAATCGCGTGCGACACAATCCCCAGAACAGGAAGTCACAGCAACAAGGAGAGGAGCAGCAGATAGGTCTGCCCTGCTCCTTGTAACAGTCTGTCAATCTGCAGCACTCACGCACTCCGGAAACATGCACCAGAGCCCCTGGGAGTCACGGGTGCTCCTGCGACCCATGTGCCTCCGTGTGCCCCCTCTCGCCGACAACTTCACTTACCTAGCCGTGCTCCAGCAACGGTCTCCTCGCTTCAGCGCGCGCGTTCACTCCTCCCGGGGGGGCGTGCATCAGCCATTTGAAATTCAATGGCCAGCGCACCGCTAATTGGTGCTGGCCACCTGACAACCTATAAATGCTCAACCTCTTCCTGTGACCCCTTTGTTCCATGACCTTTGTGAATATGCTGATTTCCAGTTGTGACCTCGATTCTGTTCCTGACCTCGCTCCTGTGCTGCCTGTCCTGACCTACCGCTACATCCCCGACTCTGATCCCGTGCTGCCTGTCGACTACGCTAACAATCCCCGACTTTCTGATCCGCGTTGACTGCCGTCATGACCTCGGACATCCCCGACTATGGATCTGTGCCGCTGTCCTGACCTACCGCTACATCCCCGACTCTGATCCCGTGCTGCCTGTCCTGACCTACCGCTACATCCCCGACTCTGATCCCGTGCTGCCTGTCCTGACCTACCGCTACATCCCCGACTCTGATCCCGTGCTGCCTGTCTCTGACCACGAGTTTGCCTTGCGATTCGGCACTACGCCTCGGCCGCACCTCGTGCCTGTGGAACAACCTGGTGGTAACATGCTGCTACTAGTCCAATTCGCTTTGGGACTCTGGTAACGACCGGGCGCCACTTAGGTTCCGGTCCCAGGTGTCAGCTTATCACTACCACGGATCCTGACACTGGGGCTCATTAGCATTATTTCAAATGTTACTGTTAGGAGGCAGGAGGCCATGGGTAACAAGTATTAGAAGATCCCACAGTCCCGGTGCCCGGATCTATGAGGAATGTCCCTCGTTTATCAGGATGTTTTCTGATGGTAAATTTTCTTTAAAAAGCTCTGAAATGCTGTTATTAACCCCCAAATCCATATAAATGGGTCCAAGTAAATGCCCAGAATCACTGTAGATGGAACGGTCAGGGGTGCACATACTTTTGTAAATACAATGGCCCACATTAACAAAGTGCAGTTTGTCTGTGAAGGCTGCAGGGGGCGCCAGATTAATAACAATAATAATTCTTTATGTATATAGCGCACACATATTCCGCAGCGCTGCACAGAGCTGTTACATCAGTCCCTGTCCCCAATGGGGCTCACAATCTAATCATCCTACCAGTATGCATGGAGTGTGGCAGGAAACCGGAGGATCCGGAGGAAACCCACACAAACACAGATTCATGAATTGTGGTGCTCGGTCTAAGCAGTAAGAAGCCCCTTTCGCTGCACCTTTAATATGGAGCGTGTGACACCCTTCTGCCGGACACTGCATGATAAATGTGGCGCGCGGTCCGTCTCTGCACCGAAACAGCCCTTGCAATGCAGAATATTGGGGCTCATTTACTAAGGGCCTGAATCGCCGGTTTGCGGTGAATTGCCCCGGGTTTTTGGCGCACGCGATTGGATTGTGTCGCATCGGTGCCGGGTTGCAGGCGACGGAAATCGAGAGGCGTGGCCGGTGGAAAACCCGACGGATTCGGAAAAATCGTGCTATTTAAAAAAAAATGTGTTACTTGACACGCACTTACATGCACCAGGAAGAGGATGGTGAACTCCGGCGGAGCTCAGCGGGGGAAGCGACACATGCAGGATATTGGACGCACGATCTTAGTGAATCGCCGGAAGACCCGAATCTTCGTCAGAGAACGCGCCGCTGGATCGCGACAGGATCGGGTAAGTAAATGAGCCCCAATGTGTTGCGTCGCTTATAGTGCAGCCGCGGACACTTTATAGGACACTTTATAGATACACGCGCGAGCAGTTTGCACTTTCCTTCTGGTGCAAAGTCTGACAGAAAACTGCCGGCGTCTGTGTTTTCCTATCACTGAGATGGAGATTGAAGGTTCTAGGCTCGTCCAACAGACCTTAGGAGCTTCTGGTAAAACCTTTGACCTTTGACTTCTTAGTATTAGGGCTTAGCCTGCAGGATTATATTTTCTCTTAAAATGTAAATTATTTGCACGGATCGGTGAGTTTCACTTCGCTTTCTAAAGTTTTAATTGACTTAAATTGATTTAGAAAAATGTCAAGAACCTACAATATTTTTGGCCTTAGGCTTCTGACCTCTGACCCTGCTTATTGTAGAGTTCAGCCCAGGCACCAGCAGAGCGATATGCGTATCATGAAAGAAGACGGATCATTTAGTGGTAACATATGGAGGGGCCATAGACACAATGGGGGTCATTTACTAAGGGCCCGATTCACATTTTCCCGACGTGTTACCCGAATATTTCCGATTTGCATCGGCATGCACACGACGGAAATTGGGGGGCGTGGCTGAGTGAAAACCCAACGGATTCGGAAAAACCGCCGCATTTAAAAAAAGAAATGTGTCGCTTGGGACGCGCTTACCTTCACTTGGTCCGGCCCGGTGAACTCCAAAAT
The DNA here is from genome assembly GCA_019512145.1 of Engystomops pustulosus. Classification (NCBI taxonomy): domain Eukaryota; kingdom Metazoa; phylum Chordata; class Amphibia; order Anura; family Leptodactylidae; genus Engystomops; species Engystomops pustulosus. Next base: position 39,236 of record WNYA01002035.1, read on the forward strand.
CCTGGGGCAATTCAGGGAAAATCGTTGCAAATCGGAAATATTCGGGTAACACGTCGGGAAAACGCGAATCGGGCCCTTAGTAAATGACCCCCAATGGGGTTCATTTACTTACCCGGTCCAGTTGCGATCCCAGTTGCGTTCTCAGGTTCTGCCGGGATTAAGGTCCGTGCGTCCGATATCCAGCAGGCGTCGCTGCTGAGCCGGGGTCCGCCGGAGTTCACCTTCTTCTTCCCGGTGCAGGTAAGTGCTGATCTTGCAACACAATTTGTTTTTTAAATTCTGTGGTTTGTCCGAATCCGTCGGGTTGTCTGACGTCCACGCCCCCGATTTCTGTTGCGTGAAAGCCGGCGCCGATGCGCCACAATCCGATCGTGTGCGCCTAAATCCCAGGGCAATTCGGCGCAAAAAAGAAATATTTGGGAAACTTGGGTGCCAGCTTTTCCCTGGGATTGTTGTTTCCCAATGAGGTTACGGGAAGCGATGATCCTATGGAAAGTTGCGATGCCAGAACCGATCCCAGGTGTTACCAGAACTTTGTGTAGCTGAACCAAACTTTCGGGTTGAGCTGAATTTGGCAAACAGGAAACTGAACGGGTCCACTCATTCCTATTAATGACCTTTCCACAATTTAGGGGCTTTATCTTTTCCTGCTCCAAGAAAGTTTTCAAAATTGTTTAAGTAAACGTCCAAAATGTTTCGGATACAATGTGTAACAACT